>VZTH01005215.1:64183-78369 GCA_013397815.1 Aleadryas rufinucha
CCCCGACGGCGATGCCGAGCGGGAGAACGAGCCGCCGGCGCCCAGGACCGCGCATACGGCATAGGCGGCGCTGCCGACCCCCTGCATCGCGCCGGGCCGTATGCGGGGCGCGGGGCGCGGCCCCGGGCCCGGCATGGCAGAACCCGCAGCCCCCGCGAGGACCTCGCGCCGCCGGGACCCTCCGGTGCCCGGCCCGGGACGAGCCGCTCCCTGCGGGGGGACCGCGGCCCCGAGCTGTGGTACCGAGGGCGGGCGGCTCCGCCCCACCCTCCCGGCCCCGGCCATGTCCTACCTGCGGCCCCGCGCCCCGCCGGTGCCGCGTCCCGCTGGGTGCCACCCCCGGGAGGGAGGCGACGGCGATAGCACCGGGCTGGCAACCCCGTCGTGCACAGCACAGCAAGAACAGGGTTAACATCCAACAATTGCCCGCCGTATTCTCTGAGAACAGCACTGCAAACACAGATAAGATGTAAATCCATCTGCTTGGGGACATAAAATACCCATTTTCCTCCGAAGTTCATCAGCTGAGGGCAGGGAAGGAGCGAGGGGCGGGGGGGGCTGTTTGTCCCCGAGAGAGGCAGCCAAACACTGTTGTGGGCAAGCTGCCGGAGCCCTTTGGGGTCACAGATGATGCTTCGGCCTGGGGTTCTGCTGAGGGACTAGGGCTGGGGGGGACTTCTGAGGACTTCCAAGGAGGAGAACTAAAATTAGATGGTTTCTTCCTCTCTAGGGACTGTGAAAGGGACAGGAGCATTTCTGGGCTCTTCCATGCTTTCCTAGTGAGGCTTAATCCCATCCTCCCACCAAAACCACTGGTGCTGGTGTGAGCTGCAGCCCCCTGAATGCCCACCAGAACCTGCCTCGAGAGGGGCATGCACAGGCAAGAACAAGTCAGAGAGGAGAGGCAGGTCTTGGAGCCAGATCAGACAGCCTTGCTCTCAGGTTCTCTTGGGTTCAGAATCCTCCTTCCAGTCAAGCTCACACACTAAACCCCATGTGTGATCTCTCCTCTTTAAGGAACATATGCTGCAGACTCCTACAGCAGGGCTTGGCCCATTCCCCTCGCTGGTCTCTCTACCTGCTGGGTGAAGGGTTTGTGATGACAGGAGAAAACAGCTCAGGTTTGCTGGGGCTCTTTGGGAGGATGCCTCACCTCCTCCATGGGGAGTGAGCAATCACAAAGCCCTCCCCAGTACTGGGAGCAGGGCCGTGCGAGGCAGTCATGGTGTCCTGGCCAGGCTGGTGGGAGAAGCAAGCACAGGATGCAGGCTGGGCAGGAAGCTGGAAGCACAGGTCCAGTCGCTGCTCATGTTGCAGACTCTCCCACAGACGCTGGGGAGTTCACTGAGCTGTGGCATGGAAGTGACCTGTGACCAGTTGTGACCCAGAACTTCTGGGGCAGGAACCCTTCTTTGTAACAAGAAAAAAGAAAAGCTTTCCATCCATGCCACGAACAACCTACTGGTTACCACATCTGGAGTGTGCGAGCTCACCTGCACTCCCTGTCGGAAGCGCACAAGGCCTCTTACTGCGATGACGTGCTGAGAAGGTCAGTTCTGCTGCAGGGAGAGGAGCAAGTGATGTGCCACTGGCACAGTCACCCTAGAGACATCAGGGGCACAGGGGGCTTGGGGCCTGTAGGGTCACTGGTGTGCACAGCACAAGGCCCAGAGGAGCAAAGGAACAGCTGAGACAACAACAATATCGACAAGGAGCAATACTGACTAAAACCATCTTTTAAGACAGTAAAAACAGGCTGCTAGCTTCAGAGAACTCCTACAAATTATTTTCTGAACATGTCAGAGTACAGGTGACTCACCAGGTTTTGTAGAGAACCCTACAAGAGCTGGCTGACAATAAACAAGGTGGTAGAACCCTGGACAGCTCAACCTTTGGCCGGTGGGAGCTGAGGTGACACATGCAGCAAAGCTCTGCTTACTTACATGGGCTTCCACTGCACCAGTCAGACACCAAACCAGCAGAGTTGCCTGTAACCATGCTACATTCCCTATGGCATAAGTCATGGAAATTGTTTTTGATAATGTAAAAAGTACTGGAATTTGGTTTTGGTTCCCACTAGCTGATGGGAAGTACATTCAGGAACAAATTGAATGTTTCCCCTTTGCAGCCTCAGACCTCCCCTGGAGCCACAGTTGAAGCACAGTGAGTGTCCCAGAGCAAACAGAGCTCTGGTGACCAAAAGTGGTGTCACCAAAGTAGCTCTGGCACCCTTGGGACTGGCCCTCAGACCCCTCTTGAGGAGCCATCCCCCCCAGCACTGCCCCCAGGACAGGCTGGCACCTGTCAGAGTGCCAGACAAGGACCACAACAGCTTGATATGGGCTCCTGGCTTTATTGTCGCAGACCCCATTACAGACCCTGCACCGTGGCGCCGCTGGCACTGCTGAGGTGAGTGTTCACACATTGTACCCGATGATGCCGCCCTTGCCGATGATCTCCCCGATGTAAAACCACATCAGCACCTCTGTGGCCACCAGGCCGTTCCTCAGTGCGTCCTGAAAGGAAAAAGCCACTGGTTAGATCCCAGGCTCCCACAACAGCTCCTCCCTCACTCCCACTGCCACATCCATGCCCTCCAGCAGTTCTCAAGGCAAAAACCCAGAAGTGGAGCAGAGTGTTTGCTGTGTTCAGCCACCCCTCAACACATCCCATCACAGATGTTCTGCAACATTAAGTACACTGTCAGCTGTTGTTCATGGCTTTTTACAGCCCTTTCAAGGATCATTTCTTAGCCCACACACAGGAAACACATTCATTTCAAGGCCAACGGATGACACAGCTGATCAGAGGGCTGGGCTCATTCAGCCACCTCTGAATACTCCCTTCCCTGAGACAGAAAACGATGGGACCAGAGGGGAACAATCACAGCCCCGTCCAGGCAGGGAAGAGTTAAAGCAAAGCCAATAAAACGCTTTAAACTCTCGGCCCCTGAACTCCATGAGTCTCATATGTCGTTGAGAACAGTTCCCACTGCTTCCCAAGGCAGGAGCAGAGCATTTCCTCGGTGGCTAGGAGGCTCCCGTTGGAGCTGTCCCTCGGCACCGTCACATCCCGCCCCGGCCGGTACCTTGACAGTGAGCTGCGCCAGGCGGCCGCTCTGGAAGGCCCTGACCAGGCCCTTCATGCTATCGATCGCCCGGGGAATCTCGGCGGGGGTCGGCGGGGCCAGCTCCACCTTGGCGTAGTACCAGAACGTGGCCAAGCGCGGCTTCGAGTACGTCACGGCGGCTGCGGGGAGGGGGACCGGAGCGGACGGTGTTTTCCTACCGGCGGGAGCCCGCGAGGCCTCCCCGGGCGCAGGCCCCGCTGCCCCTGGCCCTGTTCCCCCTCCCCTCCGCTCCCCACCGGCCCGTCCTCGCTCCCCTCAGCTCAGCCCATCCCATTGCAACCCCGCTCCTCCCGTCCCGTTCCCTCCCCCCTCCCGNCCTGTGCGGCCTTGGCCATCGCTGCGCGCGCTCAATGTCACCGCCGGTCACCGCACCCGGCGTTCGCCGCGGGCAGCTCGCAGCGAGGACCCCGGGCCACGTGCGCGGGGCGGGGCGGGGCGGGGCCGGGCCGGATCCGCGGGTTCGAGACCCGCGCAGTGCCGAGACCGCTCCCGCCCCGGGACCACGCCGGTCCCTGCACCAAGCCCGAAAATGCTTTTCCTCAGCTCCCGGCACTGCCAGACCTCCACCACCAGGTGTAAGATGATCTCTATGTTTAATTTCCAACACCCGCCATTCCCAACACTCATTGGGGAAGTAAACCCTGCTACACCCCTGGCACGTACAAGGTGGCAAAACGTCCCCCTCCTGTTCATCCCCCCGTCCCACTCTGGCAGCAGCTGGAGGCATTGCTTTCACCAGGTGAATGATGGTTACAGTTTAAACACAGAACAGAGGGAGGCGTTTGGTGTTGCTGGAAAAGAACGTGGCCAACACAAAGAGCAGGTAATAGAGGGCCAGGGCACCACATCACGAAGAGGCTGTGTTCTTCCCCCGAGGCTGAGGCTCAAAGCTGTAGTGCAGTGGAAAGTCTTAGTATTAAAGAGTGAGTCTTGAAAGGAAAAGAGAGAACAAGGGCTAGTAGGGAAGATCCGAGAAGAGACTCCAAAGGTGGTGGCAATGCACTAAATGTGGTCGTCATTAGGGTGGCAGCTCCAGCCACTACCCCTGCATGGCTGTGAGACCACCCGCGACAGGAGGTTTGGAGAGGAGATCCTGTTTTTTAATTCAGCGTGTCCTCCAGCTCCTCCTCCTTCTGCTTTTTCCTCTCTGCAAGCCATTGCTGGATCTTCTCTTTTAGCTCTGTGTTTGGTCTGATCTGGTCCATCGTGAGGGGACTCCGATTGAAAGGATCTGTCTGATCACTGAAAAATAAAACATCAAGGAGATTACTTGGACAGTCCTGGTGCTAGAGATAAAAAAAAAAGAGAGAGGGGCCAGGAAGAGTCATTGGATGTATGAAATAGATCCCCAAAAGTATCGAGGAATGAAGGCTGTGCTGCACACCTGAGGAGGTGTCGGGCTATAGTTGATCGGTCCACGGTGACGCGGGAGGAGGGCAGGATCACGGGGTCTGACATCAGAGTGCTCATGATAGGATCCAGGAATTCATCACAGGCATCCGCGTATGTCTCCTCTTCCTGCTGCTGCCGGTCTGCAAGAGACTAGGGAGCACACATGGCTTTGAGGGATTCAGCCTCCCTGTTCTTTGAAAACCAGGGAGCATTCACAGGTCCGTGCAGGCAGGGAACCCTCCCAGATGCCCCACCCGGACCTTGGACAAAGCTCCGACCCCAGAAATCCAGCTCCACAGCAAAGATATAGCAGTACACAGAGAGAAAAGGACACAGGGAGCCAGCTCCATCTTTTTTTTGTATGTTAAATTCCCTCCAGTGCTCACCTTGATCCTCTCAGCCAGGTTACTAAAAGACACTATCATGTTGCCTGGCTTGTTGATCTTCTTCAGAACCCGCACGGTCTGGGCAAAGAGCGTCGGTGAGTAGGAGCGGCCGTCCTTGGGGACTGTGGCACAGAAGTTTTCTTCATCCCTGCACCACACGTTATGTGAGAGAAAAGGCTTAAGAGTCCCCATTTATCAGGGCTGCAAAACAGTCCCCACAGCAGCCACATTCCCATAGCAAGGAACTCGAAGCTAAAGAAAAGCTTGAGTGTAACTAAGCATTTCTCCCCCAGTATCACCAAGATGGCTCCTGGATGGCTCCTGCCACCGACAGGCTCACTCCCCTCATCACCTACCCCAGGTTTAGGTAGATGGTGCAGATGTCAGACACGAGCTGCTGAGGCTTGAAGTCAAACTCACTGAAATCCTTCACCTTCAAAGCTCCCATTTTAGGCCCAACCAGGTGTTGCAGGAAGTAGTTGAGCATGGAGATGATGCGCTCGGCAAGGAAAGGATGCACAAACAGGGACTTGATTTCTGGAAAGGAAAATAACAGTTTGCAGAGATTCACAGAAATTCTATCCTGATTTGACCACACTGAAACCAAGTTCCTGCCTGCTCACTCCCTGGCAGGGCTCTTCTCTAGGTCCTGGCAGGCAGGAGGGGCTGTTTTACCTACCTGAAGTCAGGAAAGCCAGAGTGCCAATGGTTTCATTGGACATGATGTTGTGGAAACGCGCCAGCTGACCAAACATCTGCAGGCTGGACTCCTTCTCGCGGCGAGCCTCCGGGGACAGGCTGTCCCACTCGCCTCGGTCCTTCTCGATCTGCTGAACTTTGATCTTGCTGAGGTACTGCAAGACAGAACACATGGACTGTTTGGTTGGATGGTGACACAAAGGAGGTCCAGAAATGCTCAAAAGCAGTCGGGCAACATCCATATCACCCATCTTATCTGCCGGCCTTCCGGCAATCGGTTCTCTGGCAGGTAATTGCTCCCCAAAAAGGCCCTTTCTAGCAGCAACAGCAGCTCTGAAAGGAGTGGACAGACATTCAACACAGACCAGGGAGATGAGGGCACCTGGAATTCCCTTGTGATCCCAAAGGAGAACTGCCCTTTAGGCCCTTTTTATCCTAATAAGGACCTAAAAGGCCCTTATTAGGATAAAAAAGCTTGCGGAAAGGCCAAGGGGATTTGAGAATCAAAATCCACAATGATTGTTTAAAGCCTGAGTGTATCCAGATTAGCAACAGGCAGATTTCCCAGCATGCTTCCTGTTGGATCTGAAAAAGCCCTTTTGCTCCTCTTTGTTCTGAGCTGCCTCCCGAACCCAAAGGAAGGAACGGCAACCTGCAGACAGGGTCCCAGATCCCCCTTCCTCCTGCCTTCACCCCTTCTCCCAGGGCGCTGGCCACACCATCTTGGGATTGCTTCCTGCATAGTACCAACTGCAGAGATTCACCAGGCAGGGCCAGGCAAGCTGGCACTACTCTGGAGGTGAGTATCACACCAGGGAAGTGAGAACTTGTTTATGTGACGGTGATGGAACGTGAGCTCAGCCCTACCTGTATGGCTTCATCCAACAGGAAAATGGCATCGTTCATGAGCAGGTTAAGGAACCGCAGGAAGAGAGGGGGATTCATTGCCTCCAGGTTCTCTGAGGCATAATCAGCCAGAGCCTGCAAGGAAAGGGAGAACAGCGAACTCTGCAGCACAGTCCCAATGGCAGGACATGGACCCACGTGCTCCATGCAGAGCTGCACACTCACACGGGCACACTCACACCTCTCGCCTCACCTTTATGCTGTCCCGGTAGGAATCAGTGTCCCACATGTACCTCAGGATGGGATACATGGGACGGCGGTAGTTGAACTTCTGTTCAAACTGGTGCGGGTCACCTGGGCACAAGCCAAAGAGCCTTTCAGGTGGACAGTCCCCCACAGGTGCCACACAGGGAGCACAACTCTTCCGTTCTGCGCTTACCCGTAAACTCGATATCCACAAAGACTCTGATGAGTGCCTCGGCCAGGTGGGCAGCGTGCTGGTAAGAGCAGAACACTCGCTTGCGATGAAACACACTCGAGACGAGTGGGTTCTGAGCCTGATCCAAGTGAGGCATCACAGCTTCCAACACTTCAGCCAGCTTGGCTCGCAGGTGAGGATTTTTCATCCTGCAAGAAAAAACAGAAAGCAAATCCAGGATGGCATGAGGGCCGTGGTGCAGAATGGAGCTGTTCGGGAATCACTCCAGGAGCTGTGCTCATCCACGCTTGAGTGCCTGATTGCTGCAGACCATCTGTAAAGCCAGCCTGGGGTCAGCACTCCCTCGCACGCACTCAATGCTGCAGTGAAATCTCAGGCAGAGGCCAGAGAGTGTGGGAACGGCCAAGCTGCTGCTCTCACCCCTCCCACAGCACTCTCCCGCTCACAGCCCAATGCCTGCTTGTCAGCTGGAGCTCCTGAGCAAACCCCACCAGCTGTCCCAGCTGTTTTCCTACTGCCCATGGACCTGCTTCCTTTTTACCCTGCAAATCCAAGTGCTTTGCCTGCTGCATCTGCTGTCCAGCACCAAGCACTGAGGTCAGAGTATATCTCTGCTGCACCTGTGGGGCAGAAGCCAAACCACCTGCCCCAGGTGATGCTGTAGGGGACTGCCACAAAGAACTACAGCCTCCATCTCCCGGGGACAGTGGGAACAACGAGAGCTGCCTACCACGGGAAATCTCCATCTGCTGCTGCTGCCAGGAGCTCACTGCATTTACACACAGAAGTGTAAATGAACGAACAGCAGAAATGCAGAAAGCAGGGCAATGTCTTATCAGGAAGATCAATAGAACTACTCAGTTCTGCTCAGTGGACATCATAGAGACACTCCCAACAGATCAATCCCAGGAGCTCCCTTTAACAACTACAAAATGGCTGTAGCTGATGAAGTTTCTGCATCATACAACCAAACACGTATTTAAGCACCAAATCCCATTTGAACACTGCATGAAGCCTGTGGCCTCCAGGCAGGCCTTTGTTCCCTTTGTGCCTCCTGCAGGCAGATTTCAGCTATTCCAAAAAGATCAATCTGCTCACAGCTGCACAAACCAAGCCTCAAGACACCTCTGCAATTTCTGCTTGCTCGGTCAGCCCGGGTGTTCTGCAACAAGCACCCAGGGCTGCACCTACCTCTCCACATCACCCATGAAAACAGTAACAAAGTGAAGGATGTGCTCCAGGGAATCGGCAGAAGTCTCCAAGATATCATCAGCAAAACGCCGCAGGAAAATGAAGAAGTCGCCCAAATTATCGGCAAAGAACTCTGCAAACAGAGATTGTAGCTGAGCTCCTCCCCAGGCAGCTCACCTTACCCTTTTCCAGCCCGCCATCCACTCTCCCCTCACCACCCTGATGCTGATTAAGTATTGGCAATTAACAAGCTGTATTAGAACCTGCCATGGAGAAGGATGCCCAGCCTGATGGCATGAGTAACGCCCGGGATTCACTTCCTGTCTCCCCTCCCAGAAGTCAGGTCACTTATGGGGTGAATCCAGCATCTGTCTGCTGACCACACACTGCTACACAACCCCCAAGGGAAGAATCCTGAAGCAGACCCCAGGAGAAAGAGTTTACACATAGAGAAAACAGTACATCGATGTAGAATTTGCCACTTGCCAATGAGTAATGACCTTTTAAAAGGTCAGCAGCTTCACTACTCTAAGTATGGCCCCTCAAACAGCCCCAAATTTTCTAAGAGTGATCCTCTTCAGAGAGAATATTCTGCACCACGTCAGCAGTAGCACTGTGTCCTGCCCTGGCCAGGGAAGCACTTGCTCATGCAGCTCTGCCAGTGCTCATGTATGACAGGCGTGGGCAGAGCCCCCCAGCCCCCCAGGGGCTTCACCTGGCACGAAGGCCAGTGCACTGTGCTCCACCTCCGGCAGCGGGAAGGTCAGCTCCAGCGGCTCCGTCCCGTGGTTCCCCACAGCCAGCTGCACCAGCAGCACTGCCATGGACACCTGCAGGTTCAGGCAGTTTTGCAGCATCTGTGGTTCTGTCATTGCTGTCTTGGTGGAGAGATAGATGGTCATCAGGCGCTCAAACTGCTCCCTGAGGCTGTCAGCAGCGGGGCTGGAGCTCTGCTGAGCTTCTCGCCATGCCACTTGCAGGCGGTGAAGGCTTTGGTTTATCTTTACCATCTGGTCGTGCAACCTGCCCAGGAAAGGAGGCAAGGAGGGGCTGAGGAGACAGACAGACAGACAGACATCCTGCCTCACCAATGCAGAAGCTGGTGAGAGACTGTGCCGGTGGATTCAGATAATTTCTTGTGGGTACCCTGTCTGGGGCTCTGGCAATGGGAAGCCTTGGGGAAAGGTTTGCCAGGACCTGGGAGGATACGAGACCCTGTGAGGGACCATGGCACCTGCAGAGTGGCCTGGGGACATGGCAGAGCCCTCTGCAGCACCGAGCTCCCTTGGGTCACTGAGGTCAGGGATCCAGCACGGCCCAGAGATGCCTGCAAGGTGACACTTCAGTTTCCCAGCAACAAGCCACTTGCATAATAACTTTTTTGTCAATGTCTATATTTAGAGAATAAACCAGAAGGGGACTCTGCTTGGATCAGCCATGACCTCACAGTATCCAGGCAACGATTTGCAGAGGGAAGCTGTACAAAACAGACTGTTTTGGTGTCCAGAAAATCCTCTCCTAGAAGCTGACAGCTACCTCACGTTCCTGCTTCACATACAGCCGAGCTATCAGGGCATTTAGGTCACTTCCAGTGCGCAGGTGCTCCGCCACCTGGATGCTCTCTAGTAGTGAAGGGAGGTGCCAGCGGCCCCTGCCCCGAGGAGAGGGGGGAATGGAGCAACCCACAAATACCCAGCACTTGGCTACTGGTGTCTATAAATAACGTGGAGCCTGTAAGACTCCTTTATTAGGATCAAACGCTTGCAGAAAGGCCAAGGGGATTTGAGAATCAAAACCCACAATGATTGTTTAAAGCTTGAGTGTATCCAGATTAGCAAAAATGTGAGCAAAATTTCTTCCTGCAGTCAGTCAGGCTGAAGTTGAAGCAGCAGCTCAGCTGCCCACTCTGTGCTCAGAGTACTTATTGAAATTTCTATAGCTGCACATGGGTGGAAAACAGCCACAGGGGAACTGAGAGCAGGTACCTGTGAAACCCCAAGTGCAGGGTGTACTGCGTGAGCACCAGGTTTTCCGTCACCAGGTTGTAGCTGTTCGCAGACTGCGGCTCTTGCTCGCTCAGAGCAGGGATCAAACACGTTTCTTTTTCCAAACCTGTAAGGAAAAGCACCTCTGCATCAGGTCCTACCCAGCAGCGCTGGTGAGGAGAGGGCTTGAGAGGGTCCCTCCAGAGGACACAAAAGGGCTCATGGTGATGCTGGCAGCATTTTTTTATATTCAGCTCTCTTCTTGCTCCTCTCTAGCTGCACCTCTAATTCTCTCCTAACCCTAATGGCACCCACTGAGGGCACTACTGGGTAAAGTGGGGACCTGAGGAGATCCCCTTTCCCGTTCCCTTACTCCCCAATGTTTAGGTGTACCTTTCATGTGTACGTTCTTGCTCCTCCTCTCCTCCTCATTCAGCTCCTTCAGGGCACAGTAGGTAGGGTTGAAGGTTAGCAGCTTTGGAGATCTGGGTTTGCAGAAGGGCTGGCACAGCTTCAGGAGGGCAGCCCCCAGGTTGAGGAAGAAGGCATCTGAGGCATACATCTGGAAGAAAATCTCCGGCATCTGATTAGCCCAAATTTTGGTGCGGCCCGCATTCGCGTGGAGGCAGTTTCCCAGCCAGGAGAGAATCCTGTGCTTCGTCTCTGCTGACAGCTGCAACAGGTTCTTCAGCATCTGGTAGATCTTCTCATGGAACTGAGCCATGAACTGTTAGAGGAAACAGAACACAGTTGAAGGAGTCCTTGGGGGTTGTTCTTTTGCCTCTCTGATATTACTGCTATCAGACCCTTTCTGGATCCTGCCCCTCATGACACCCCCGTGAATCACCCATCTCACACACAAGTGTTATAAGCAGGCCAGATCCTGGGGCTGTCAGCAAAGAACAATTAGGGATGTCCTCAAAAGCACACTTGAGAGCAATTTGTTCCCATACAGAGTAAATCCAAAATTCTTTACCTATTTTGGCAGCCTGAAAGAAGCCCTGAGTGGGAAAGACCCTCTCAAGGATCACCTCTGCACCCCAGTTCACTCCTGTATTTATATCCTGCATCCTCATATTTCATTCTTGACCTACTGGAACGTTCCTCATGCTGTTCCTCTGAAGATATTTACTTGCATAATGAGAGAGAATGTTGCCTGTCACATTCTCAACTGGGGAATCAATTAGTGTTTTAATTACAGGACAGGTACTGAAAGCTATTCCCTGGTGATTGCAACACCTGAGGTTGAGATGATCTCCCCTTAGCACCTCAAGTTACTGATGTCTGTTCCACCATTACCACCCAAGGCAGCTGGTGAAACTGTTCCCATGCTCCAGCTGCAGAATTCAAAGCAGTTTTGGGATGTGCCTAGTTGCAAGCCAGGCTATTCCTGAACCAGTGGTGGAACTCAAGCCCCCACACCATGTCTTGAACCCTCAGGCAATGAGAGACCACTAAACACCGCAGGAAGCAGAACAGCCCCGCTTCTCCCACCTGATGGATGTTGGACTCCTGCACTTTAATCTCCTGTGGGCTGGATCGGGATGGATTCAGAAAGTAGCCATGGTTCTCCACCACGCCAGGGGTCTTCAACAAACAGGAGATATTTAAAACGGCACCAAGCAAAGTCTTTTGGTACATCTGCCCATTGCTGGGATCCTTGGGCTGGATGTAGCCTGCAAAAACCTGGGGAACACATCAGGACATGCTGACAGTTGTCCAAAATCCCAGTAAAAAACACCAAAAAACTGATGGGTTTGTGACAGGCTATGAGAAAGGAGGGGAGGGGTACGACTGCACACATCAGGTGGTGTTACACCACGCTGCTGGTTGGGCCTCTGCAGATCAGGTCTTGTAACTGTGCCCCTGTGAAAAGCTCCTGCCTAAGCCAAGGTACCCACCTTTGCTATGTCCTTCTGCTTTGTGAAGTAGAGGAGCACATCGAGGTATGTGTACAGCAGGATCTGGCAGAGGTCCAGGTCCTTGATTCTCCCCAGCAGAATGTCAAACACGGGAACCATGACCTCCCCGAACGTCCGCACCTCCTCGTCCATCGTTAAGGCTTCTATGACCTCCTCAAGGAACTCGGTCATGTCTTCAAACTCTGGCAGGCGACACAAGGCTGTTACTCACAGTGCTCCAACAGCCAAACCGACCCAAACACAACCCCCTCTTTCGGCAGCGAGGGGAGCCAAAGCTTCACCCAACTCCACAACACTCCGGGGCAGCTCAGCGCTGAGGCAGCAGCACAACCCAGCTGCACTTACGTGCCCCTCTCAGTGTCTCCAGCATCAGGTCCACCAGCTGCTCATACACGTTCTGGTTGACGTAGATCTCCGGGGTGAGGAGGACGGTGCGAGTGTTTGACACGGTCAGGTTGCGGCAGCGCACCGCGAAGGGCAGGAGATTCTCCGGGACCTTGGTTATCTGCCAAGGAGAACAAGGCAGTGTAGGGCCCCGGCCACCACGCCTTTAGCTCGGTCACTCCAGAGCACAGAGCTGGGTGACAGAGCTGCCTCCCGCTCGGCAGCCCGTGCCCACCTCTTCGCGTGCCCTGCGGAAGCAGGCATAGAGGTAGCGCAGGATCTGCCTCTCCCCAGCGTCGCGGTCGGCAGAGAGGTTCTGGGTGCTGGCACAGGTCATGTGGATCAAGTGGCTCCCGGGCTCCGGCAGCAGCAGGCGGGTGAACAGGGCCTGGGCACCGGCAGAGACGGGGTACAGCGACACAGCCCCAGCACAGAGCTGATCCCTCCAGAGGAGGAAGCCCCACACCACACAGGCTAATTGATTCCTGCTGGGAAGAGCTCTCTCCATCCCTCATTAAACAGCAGAGTGCTGGAGTAACAACCCTCAGCTGCTTCTGGCCTAAGCAAACCCTCCAGTCCCTCAGGGAGTAACAGCACCCCCAACAGAAACCATTTCCACTGAAAACCTCAGCAAGAATGGCTGATACAGCCACAAATGAAGATGAGTGCGTGCGTGGACACTGCTGACTGAGTTCTCTTTGGTTTTTGTTCCCTTCCCCACCCACACAGACCTGCAGGGCAGCAAACTCCTGCAGCCTCCAGGAGGAAGGGCTGGATTCCCCAAACTCTACACTTTTCTCAGTCTTGTATCCCGAAAATCTCATGGACTTTTCCAGCAAAACCATGAGTGGCAGCTTCATGCCAGGTTTTGGAAAAGGATTTTGGATACATCATATGTACATTCTGAGGAAACAAACTCAGTCCTGTGGCCAAAGTCTGCAGATGGCCCCAGGAAGGCGTCCCTACCTGCTCCACATTGTCCATGTCCAGCCAGTCCTGGTCATCCAGGTCTGCAGCCATTTCCTCCAGGTAGACACAGCGTGCTGGGATCCCATTCCCACTCTTCATGCTGGGGTCACCTGGGAAGGGCAGAGGGACCTGTTCTACCCACATGGACGGGGAACCTGCAGGCAGGACCTGCCCCTAGCACAGCACCAGCTGCTGCACGTGGCACTGCCCCCTCCCAGCTCCTCCCTCCGATGTCAGACAAACCCGGCAGGCAGAGCTGCCCCAGCCCGTCCCGCACCCCCGCCAAGCCGCGGGGTTCCCGGGCTCACTGTTGTCCAGGGTGATGAGGAAGATCCTCTGGATCATGTGGTTGATGTTGAGTTGCTCGCAGAGCTCCCGCTGCGAGCGGAAGGAGCGGCTGATCTCGGCCACCGAATAGTCGCAGTCGTCCAGGCTCTCGGAGACACTGTTGTCGGAGTCATCCTGGCTGATGGACGTCTCCTCGCCTGCACGACAGAGCCCTCAGCGCCTCGGGGGACAGCCCCGGCCCAAGGGGACCGCCTCGCCCCCTCCCCAAGGGCCGGCCGCTGCCCCAGGGCCAGCCTCGACCCCCCCACCTGTCAGCTGCCGCAGCTGCTGCTGCTTCTGGACGGCGGCGAAGTGCTTGGCGGCAGCGACGGAGCCGAAGAGGGCAGCGAAGGGGTTGCTGGAGATGCTGTTGTTGTTCTCCTGGTCGGTCATCTCCCCTCAGAGCCGCGCCATACGGGGGAGGCGGGGCAAGGCTGCAGGGAGGGCCGCCTCCAGGGCCCGGGCCCGCTGCCCCGGACGCGGCGGGCTCGTCCCGCTCGGTGCGGGAGCTCCGGT
>VZTH01005215.1:78394-109436 GCA_013397815.1 Aleadryas rufinucha
CCCCCCCCGACCCGCTCCCGCCGCGGCCGCCGCCGGAGAGCGCCGCGCGTCACCGCGTCGCTCAGTAATTGACGTCACCGTGGCGCGCCGGAAGCAAACCCGCGGGAGGCGGAACTCAAGGGCGATGGCGGGAGTGTAGCGGCAGCGCCGCCTGGCGGCTCGGAGGGGCAAGGACACCCGGGACACCGCGGGAACGGGAACGGGAACGGGAACGGGAACGGGANGGAATGGGACAGGGACGGGGACAGAGAACGGGACAGGGGCAGGGACGCGAATCCGGCCCGGCTCGGTGGGACCCGAGCGTGTCCCGTGCTGTGCAACGCGATCGTCGGTGCGATAACCGAGTTTGTGTTTGTTATTCGCCTGGTGACCTCATTTGAATATTAACGATATTTAAATCGCATGCTTATTATGCAAATCACGATTTTATATCGAATCAATGCGCATATTGACCCTTATTAACTTTGCACCTACAAACACTTGTTTGCAGCTTCAAAAACACAGCAAAAACTGCTGCTTTTTTTTTTAAAAAAAACCCTTTTTCTTGTGCGGGGAGTTTTATGTTTGTAGGGGATTTGGGCTGGGGCTGCAGTGGGGTGTGGTGTAGGGACACTGATGTACATGTTTAAATTACACCCCTCCCCATCCATCCCTCTGTGCTGGGCCGACGTCGGCCCCAGGCCCAGCTGCTCCATCCCCCCTTCGCACCCTTCTCAGTGGGACAGATTTCAGGTGGGGTCAGAAAATACCCTGCCCAAGACTCCATGGGGAGATACAAAAAAAGGGGAAAAGCAAAGGTGGACAAAGGGGGTTAAATCCAAAGGGTTATTCTGCAACCCATGAAACACCCCCTGAGGCCAAGCTGGCTGGGCACTGCAGGGAGGGTCCCCAGCACAGCCAGACCCTGCATACACAGATTTTAGTGATTTTTTTCAATCCAGGCCCCTGGCTCAGGCCCAGGCACTGCCCTGCCAAGTGCTGCAGGTGACTCCAATGATGTCATTCCTGTAATATTAATTTAATTCTACTACACCGTGTCCAACCTCTCCCAGCACCAGCCCAGTGCAACATTTCCGTGCCAGGGGAGTCCTGGGGCACCATGTCAGGGAGGGGGGCAGTTTGGGGTGTTGGGGGGGGCACGGGATGGTGCAGGACTGAGCCCATGGCACTGGGGGGCTCTGGGCTTTGCCTCCTCTTTGCCTAGCCCCCCGAGGGTTCCCCCAGAACAAAGGCAGCTGATGGTTTGGGTGGTTTTGTCACGAACAGCCTTTACTTGCCCACTGGTCACGCTTCGTGTTCCCTGTTACAAAAGAACAAGTTAACAAAAATAACGCCCTGTGGCTGCAGCTGGGGGAGCGCGGGGGGCGAGGGCACGAGGGTTCAGCCCCGCAGGGGAGGGTGGGCTATGGCACTGTTGGCGTGGGGCACCCACGGGCACCATCCGGGCTGGGGCACGGCCGGGCAGGCCCGTCCCACGGTCCCCGGAGCGGCTCAGGCAGGGAATTCCCGCTCCGGTGGCTCATCCCGGGTGCCCTCGGCCACGCTGCCGGGGACGCTCATCCCCACCAGCGCGTCCTCGCTGGGTCCCGGCAGCGCGCAGGGCTGCAGGAGGTGGTCCCAGTAGAGGCTGAGCGTGGAGTGTTCCTGCTGCTCCAGCTCCTTCAGCTCGTGCAGCTCCTTGGCGCTGGCCGCTGGTGTCTGCACCTCAAAGGTCATCTCGAAGCGGCTGTAGTCCACCTGGAAGGCGCCTTTCTCCAGGGACATGCAGGGCTCGAAGCGGTATCCCCAGAGGATCTCGTCCTCCGTGTAGGAGGTGCGGGCTTGGCACGTCATTCCTGCGGCAAGACAACGGCTGAGCTGTGCCCTGCTGGGGCACTGCAGCGAGCCCCCTGCTGCCTAGCGAGGGGCTTCCAGCCCTGCATCACCCGTGGCCCACTGGAGCCAGTTTTGACCCCGAGCATCTCTTGCCCTGATGCCGCTCCTGAGCCCAGGTTTGCCCAGCATTTCTAGGACCCCAGGGGACCCACCATTCTCCACCCTGCCCCCCCCAGACCACTTGCCTGTGGCTTCCACGATGCCCTCGAGGATGATGATGATTTCGAACTGCTCCCGGCGCAGTGACTCGGCCGACATGTCCCAGAAAGGGCTGTGACGGTTGATGACGTGGCAGATGATCTGGGGCTCCACCAGGAACAGACGGTCCTCCCCTGTGTCATAGCCCAGGTTCAGTTCCGACTGCTCCAGGGGGATGAACTCCCCCTCGGCCGTCTGACGGGACTTGATCAGCTTTGCCCGGATCTTGGCATCCACCATGTGGCTTTCCCGCAGGTCCCCCACACGAAACATCAGGCAGAGCTTCTCGTCCCGGCGGGAGATGACGCAGTTCTTGCTGAAGATGAGGGTCTGGGCACGCTTCTTGGGCCGGGAGATCTTAACAAACATGCAGCCAACCATCATGGCGTCGATCATGGAGCCGACGATGGACTGTGCTATCAGCAGGATGACGCCCTCGGCACAGTTGGCTGTCACCATCCGGGTGCCATAGCCAATGGTCCGCTGGCTTTCCACCGAGAGGAGCAAGGCGGAGACAAAGCCATCCACGTTCTCGATGCACGCCTGCCACTCGGGATCGCCCTGGTGCCCAACGTCACCCCGCACCCAGGCGTCAAAGAAGTAGATAAAGCCAAAGACCACCCAGGTGATGACGTAGCACATCATGAAGACGAAGAGGAACCAGCGGTACTTGAGGTCTACAATGGTGGTGAAGATGTCCGAGAGGAACCTCTTCTTGTCCTGGATGTTGCCCAGATTCACCTGGCACTTGCCCACTTTTGTCACATAGCGCTGCCGCTGCCGCTTGCTAGCCTGGACCATGGGGCTGTCCTCCTCCAGCAGCTTGCAGCGCCGGCTCTGCAGCCCCTCCGGGGCGGGAATGGTGGAGCTGCGGGCGGAGGTCTTGCCATGTGAGGAGTTGGGGATGTTGGCCACGCTCAGTGCGTGCAGCGGATACAAGCGGGCACCTGCCTCTTGTGGGGCAGGTGGTGGGCACCAGGGCGGATGGCCACGGTGGTGCTGGGTGGTCAGGCTCCCGCGGCCCGGCAGCAGGGACGGCTCACTGGGGACAAAGCCGCTGTGACGGGGTGCAGATGGATAGTTTGGCATCGGGGCGCTTCTCTTGGCAGTGGTGGCGGCGGCTTGCTGCCCGCCGATCTCCCCCAGAGCCCCAGGGGCGGCCGGGAGATCGGGCTGCGGGGAGGGAAAGGAGCCCGTCGGTGAGAAATCACCTCCGACAACAACCGCGAGCACCCGGCGGCATCATGTGCCGAGGATGCCCCAGAGCCTCGGTGCGAGCCATACCTTCTGGGGGAAGGTGCCGTACCGGCTGGTGTCGGTGGGGGGCCGGGGCAGGTAAGCCAGCATGTGCTTGGCCGTGGGGGTCTGCGCCGGGGGGATGGAGTTGCTGCGGCCGCGGGGCTCCTCGGGGGCCAGCCAGCCGCCGGCGCCGCCGCTGTTGCGGGCGCAGGGGAGCACCATGGCGGCGCCGGGGCGGGGGCTCAGCCCCGGGCTGGGCGGGAGGTCCTGCCGTGGGGGAGACAAAGCAGGGAGTTATTTTGGACACGGAAAGCAGCTTGCGGCTCCGGCCCCTCTCTGCATCCCCAGGGGCCAGGGTCTGCAGGGGGCCCCCTCGCCCAGCAACGCATGTGCCAGCCCCGGAGCTGTGCCGGGGTGGCTGCGGGCTGGCTCCAGATGGCTAAGCCCATTAGGGGGCCATAATTGCATTGCAAGGCCGGGGAAGGACGCATTCGTCTCCGGTGGAAAGCAGCCCCGGCAGCCGGCAAGCTCTGGGTGAGCGCCTAAGGCACTGTTCCACACTTGTTCCAGGCCGTGGCGGTAGCTGCCGGTTCTCTAAGAAGCTCCGAGCAGAAATGGATGGCCCCTAGGTGCGGAGGAAGGACAGCCTGTGAGAGAGATGCAGACCCCATAGCCAGGCTCCTCGGGACAGGCTGAGTCCAGCCGGTGCCCATGGGGAGACGTGATGGGAGGCCATGGTCCTGGAAACGCAACCCAGAGCGCAGCGACCTGCAGGGTTAGGGGTGGTGATAGGGTGGGAGTGTTGGCGCTCTGCCTCCTCCGAGCATCCCCTGCCACTGCAGAGCAGCGGGACCAGAGGTCCTCAGTGTGACGATGGAGGATGTTGCTCTCCGGACCAACCTCCCGGCTCCCCAGACCCCTTGGCACGGGGGACACCCACCTCATGTCCAGGCAGAGCGGCTGGCAGCCCGGCACACGTCGTTCTCGGCTTGTGGCTCCCTCTGCGCCCCGGCCACTGCCGGGCATCTTCCCACCGGTTGTGGATGGGAATCCTCTGCCGGGCTGTGCCACCGTGGCCGGTGGGAGGGAAAGAAGGACTGGGAGCTTGGCGGCGGCCGCCAATCCTGCTCCAGCAGCAGAAGGTCACCCGTTAATCTGTCTCAGTGACAGGCACAATTACCTTGAGACGATTTAATCGGAAGGAGCAGGCGCCCCAATGCCTGGGGGAAGGAACAGGAGGGGTTTCCCAGCGGATTCCCCTGCTCTTGCCCTTGGGATGATGCTCCCTGTCTGCTCTTAGGGATGGGATGGTCAGCAAGGGCTGGACAACATCCCCCCTTCTCCTGCCTGGTCTGTGCTTCCACGTTGAATGTGGTCCGTGCTCCCTCGCCCCCTCCTTGTGGGAGCCCCCTGCAAAGATCCTCCTGACACTCCCAGGGCTGGACCCCGGGACCAGCAGGACTCAATAATTTCCAGTCTGGCTCCTGATACAGATAAGAAAGACGGCGGATGAAGGAGAGATTAGTCGCTAATCTCCCAGGGAAGATGAATCTGCAAGCTGGACCCCGCAGAGGGAACGCACGTGGGGGAGGATGGGAGCCGAGTGCCAGCACAAAGTTGGGATTTTCCTGATGCTTCTTTCCATCCTTTTCATAGAATCCCATAATGGTTTGGGTTGGAAGGGGCCTTAAAGATCAGTCCAGCTCCAACCCTCTGCCACGGGCAGGAACACCTTCCACCGGACCAGGCTGATGTACATGGGTTTTCCCCTTCTTCGTGTTTGCATCAGGGTGCCTCCTGTCAGGACACCACTTTCCTCACATACAAGCACCATGAGTCGTGTCTTGTGGTGAAGTGCTGGGCGCAGGACAGGGTGATCAATGCCCACCTGCGAGAAGCAGGGCCACCTGCAACCCGCTTCGTCCCTTGGACATCCCCATTCTCAACGCAGCTCTCAAAGGCTTCCTTGCATATTTAATTTATGACCGAATGAGGATCAGGGCCGCCAACCGAGGCACTGACTCCTGAGAAAAGCCTGATGCCGGCTCTCTGCTGCCTGCATCTTGTGCTGGAGTGCCAGCCGTGTCCCACCGAGGCCAGAGCTGCTGCTGCCGAGAAGCGCTTTCCCTGCCAAGGTTCTCGCTTCGGGGTGGCCAAGGCTCGGAGGATTTGCGTGCTTTGGCTTAACCCTCCCGGGCACAGCGAGGCACCGGCGGGACCCAGCCCGGAGTTACCGCGGGGATGCACCCGGCTTTTCCTGCTGAGCCGGGCGCGCTCTCCTTTTAGCGTGGAAAAACCAACAACAGCTGAAAAACGACCGTGGCCACACCCCGGCGTTGGAGGAACAGGCTTGAATTCGCCCCCCCGGGCGGCAGACGCGGCCGGCGGCCGGGCGGACGCTGCTCCACAAGCGTTAATGCCCGCGGCCGCCGCTCAGGGCGGCTAATCTGGGCCCAGAGGTTAGCGGGGCGGCGGCAGCATGGCCGGGGGCTGGGGGGCGAAGGCGCAGGCGGGGGGGATGCTGCTGGCTCTCCTCGGATGGGTCAGCTCCTGCGTCACCACCTTCGTGCCTCTCTGGAAGAACCTCAATCTGGACCTGAACGAGATGGAGGTCTGGAACATGGGGCTCTGGCAGGTCTGCATCACCCAGGAGGAGGGCGTGGTTGAATGCCAAGCCCACGGCTCCTTCCTGGCGCTGCCCCCCGAGCTGCGCATCTCTCGCCTCCTGATGTGCCTCTCCAACGGGCTGGGGCTGCTGGGCTGTCTCCTCGCCGCCCTGGGGCTGGAGGGCTGGAGAACCTGCGAGGACAAACCTGGGCGAAAGCGGCGGCTCCTGGTTGCCGGGGGAGTGACACTTGGCATGGCAGGGATCACCACCCTGGTGCCAGTCTCCTGGGTCGCCTACAACACCGTCCTCGACTTCTGGGACGAGACTGTCCCCGACATCGTCCCCAGGTGGGAGTTTGGGGAGGCCACCTTCCTGGGGTGGTTTGCTGGAGCCTTCCTTGCCGCTGGTGGGCTGCTCCTTGCCTGCAGCACCCGCTCCACGAGGACCGCAACGCCGCTGGCCCCCGCCTGCCGCCAGGCCCCCG
Source organism: Aleadryas rufinucha (assembly GCA_013397815.1). Taxonomy (NCBI): domain Eukaryota; kingdom Metazoa; phylum Chordata; class Aves; order Passeriformes; genus Aleadryas; species Aleadryas rufinucha. The sequence goes on from VZTH01005215.1 coordinate 84,799, forward strand.
CTGCACGAGGGCTGGCTGGAGGCCACCACCTGCACCCCAAAAATGCAGACTTGGTCATCTAGGGCCTCAGGGTGCCATGCCCTGTGCATCTCGTGGCTCTTCTCCTGGCAGGGAGGGCTCCTGCTTGTTTCACAGGATGATTTGCTAATTGCTACAGCAGCTCTGCAGGTTTCTCTCCTTCCTCTGCGTGTCTGCTTCACTTTTTCTCTGTTAAGGAGCAGCAGATTTCCCCGCAGCAGTCACCAAGCGAGTGAGGGAAGGCAACAAGCAGCGGGCAGCACTTTGTACTGCTGGTGACATCGTGGTACCATCACTGATGGGCGACACTGCGTTGGCATCCCTGGCGAGTCCCCCGTAGCCAAGTCTGTCGTGGCTAATGCTGCGTCCCAGTGCAGCAGCTCCTTCCTTGCATGTCTGTGTCGCTCTGATGTATTTGCAATAAATTATCATGTCCGTCGGCAGCGTGTCTGTGCTCTGAACATGCAGCTGTATCTTGCAAAAGTGGGATGCAGGGTGGGAGTTGCAAGGGGTAGCACTTCTGCTGCAGCTATGGTTTGGTCCGTCCAGAAAAGATTGGAGGAAAAGAGAGAGAAAAATGGAAAACAAGGGGGAAGGAGGAAAATGAGAGACAAGGCAGCACCAAGTTCTACTCCTGCTGCAAAGGTGGGATGGCAGTGACCACGTGCCCTGCAGGAGCCTCATCTTCTCATGGCTAAGATGGTAAAGCCGATAAGTGCCACAGACCTTTGTGTCAAAAGTTCCTCGACTGCATCATTTACCTATGAACAAGAGGCAAGAAAGGGTTTTTGCTGGTCTCGACTGTTCCTTCCACATTTTCCTGATTCAGCTGTAAAAATAAAGGCTGCTTACACACCTCTGCGAGCAAGAGCATGGACCATCAGGCTGGATTAGCACCCGCAGTCCTGACAGGGGCCTGCCCGCTGCTACGGCACTGGCTGAAAACTGAGTTCACCGCTGGTTTAATCCCTGCAGGCTCAAAGCCGTGGGCGCGTGACCCATCTCAAGGAAGGCCCAGCTGACAGCGGCATTCCTCGGGGAAGCAAAGTCCGCTCCCCTCTAAGTCCCATTTTGAAACCTGCACTTTGCTCACTTGGAGGAGAGGGAGCAGGTGGGCAAGGAAAGGGAACAATGACCACCCCTGGGAGTTCTGATGCTGCAGGACTGGGGACAGAGTTGGTGGTGCTGAGAGTGAAGCAGGAGAGGCAGGTGCTCAGTCTTTCCAAAGAAGAATCAAAGGAGGTGGAACCGAGGAGGAAGTGTTCCTGGCCCTCACCTTCCAAGGAGCTGCACCCCCTGCCAGCTGCCCTTGGAGGGCTGACCAGCCCAGGGAGCACAGAGAGGCTGTTTTGGCTGTAACTCCCTTGGGAAATGGGAGGACAGGACAGTGAGCAAAGGCTTCCAGCCTGGGAACACACCTCCTTGTCCAGCCCAATCCAAATACCACGATGTCCCTGGCTCCACTCTGTACTCCTGACACTCTTTGTTGGTTTCTTAAAGCAGGCTTTGGGCACGGGCTGGGCATTTCACCTTCTGGCAGCAACACAAAGAACAGGGCAAAGCCACTGTTTCGCGAGTCAGAACAAACGGACTCTCCTCTCCCCAAACCACATCCTAGTGCCTGCAAGTGCACAAAAGCTGCCTGGCAATGCCAAGTGTTGACTGAGAGGAGGGAGCGTGCCTCCGGGTGGGTGATGGCCTGGGGGGGTCTGTTCAAGAGCTCCATGTTCTCATTCACTGAAGGTCAAGGACCCCAGCAGTGAGTTGAAGGCCTCATCCCACTGCTCTGTCACTACAATGGGGGAAAAAAGCTGAAAAAACAGCACCCTGGCACTGCAGCACCCTGGTCCCTGAGGCGGCATGGGTCACTGCTGGGACACTGGCAGCCAGAGTGCCTGTGGATAATGGCAGTTCTACTGCACCATAAAATCACTGGGAGAGTGCAAGATTCTCCCACAGGAGCAGTTTATTCCTAAATACTGGGGAAACACCCCCTGACAGGATGGTGGAACCATCCCAAGGCAGCTCTGCTAATGACAACACATTTTGTACAAGAGGAACCTTCAGGCAGAACCCTGGAGTGAAATAAAGACATGGAGGGAGCTTTTCATTCTAACATAGAACAAATGCTTTTATTGCACTGTTAGAAAACTCTGCATAGTCCCAAAAAACAGGATCTCCCTCCACTGACTCAGAACTTTTGGCTTACAACTGCTGCAGCTCAAACGCAAGCACAGGGCAACAGCAAAAAGAAATGCCAACAGGGCACTTCATTAACAGAGTCAACACAAATACCCACCACCAACACAACGGGCTGATCTGAGCCCTCACACTTGTCATGGACACTAATCCAGCCCTGACACACCCCCCAAGGGGAGAAGGAAGTTTGCCTTCTGGCCACGAGGGAAATATCCTCGGGGTGATGTGATTGCCCTGAGCCAGTGAGCTCGTGCCAGGCACAAACCCACAGCCCCGTCCTGGCTCCTCGCTGCCAGGATTTGCCTGTGCCTCTCTGAGGAAGGCTCCTGCGTGTTTTCTGGTGCCAGCTGGAATACAAAAGGCAAAAGCCTGCTTGACTTGACCAGAACACGCAGCTGCGTGCAGGACTGCCCACGCGACAGAGCGTGAGCCACTGCTCCTCACTGCCTCCTCCTCACTCAGCCCAGGCTCCCGCGAGCAGGAGTCCGGCTGGATTGGAACATGGAGCCTCTGGCAGTGGCCATTCAGGGAGCTGTGACAGCGCCTGACAGCCCAGCCACAGTGCACAGGGCCCAGCAGGGGTGGGCTCCTGTGCCATCATGGGCCCAGGGGCTGCATCTAGAAGGTTGCCAGGACACAAGAACCTCTGGAGCTTGGTTGGGCCCCATGGTGCTGCCAGGGCCTTGCACTGTAACAGTGGTCCAGGTCCTTCGCGTTACTGCCTTACGTTCTGCCTCAGAAGTGCAATACTGCTTTTTATCCGGTCATATTTACAAAGAACACAGCTTGGAATCCAAACCGCCCCCTCTCCTGCCCCGCTCCAGCACCACCCGAGGAGGCCCCGGGCAGGCCGGCAGCGTGGCACTGCGGCACGGCGAGCGGCCCGCGGGCTATTTCACGGTCACGGTTGAGGCCCCGTGAATGGACTCCATCACGGCTGCGAAGCGGCTGCACAGGTCGTAAGGGGAGTTGGGTCGGATCTTCGGGGGCTCTTTCAGCACAATCACCTCAGTGGAGCCGTCGAGGAGCCGGGGCAGCAGCTCGCCCAGCTTCATCTGCAGCTTTGCTGTCAAGGGGGAGAGGAGGAAACAGTCAGCGGCAGCAGATGGCAGAGGGCTCCAGGCCCCGAGTTAAGGAGCTGCGATGCCCTTTGCAGACTCCTCTCCCTGCTCTGGGAGCTGCCCAGCCCGTCACCAGGGATGAGCAGCGGCTGCTGACGCAGAGGAGGCCTCGCACCAGCTGCCGCCCGGCTTGCGTCCTGCCCCCTTCCCAGGCTCTGTGAGGGAAGCTCCACTGCCACCTGGCTGCCTGGGGACAGGGCCACCTCTCACTGAGACACGGCACTTCCCAGGAAAGGCGCTGCTGTATGAGCTGCCAGGTCGAGAATAACTGCATGCTTCAGGGTGACACTCAAATATTGACTGTACATTGAGGGAAACGGAGCCTTCACAACCTATACCCCTCAGACAGGGCAGTTCAGCCCGTGCTGAGCTGGCACTGTCCACTCCTGGTGAAGGTCTGTGCCTGGATGCCACTGGAGTGCATGACACAGCACAGCCACTTTGGGGTGAAGAAGAGCAGGCAACACCTGAGCCGGCTCCCACAACCCGGGAGGGGTGAGCACTCATCTTCTGGTTCTTTAAAACCTTCTGTGTAAGCAAAGGCTGTCACATCCAGCCCAGGAACTGAGATAAATTTATCCAATACTAATTTTTACAACAGTAGTTTGAGAATAAACCTCTATGTTTTTCCATAATTTTCTTTCATCGAGTTTCCCCTCTGTTAGTGATAAAAACTCTACAGGGTCTCCCCAGACCTTCATGCACAGATTAAGGCAAGTCAGGACTGATTTGTCTGAAGAGAAATGACCTGAGGGGAGTCACAGGAGCCCAACTCCAGAAGGAAATACACAGCAAGAACAGCTGCCCAGAACCAACATTTAGCTCTACAGTGACAAACTCCTCCTCAGAAGGCAGAGATGCCCCAAATCTGCTCCCCCATTCCATCTTCCATAACCTTGGCCTCTGATAACACCACTCCTCCCTCCTGAAGAGGAATGTGCCACGCCACCAAGCATGTCTGCATTCACCTGCCATCCCTGGGTACCTCCAGTCAGGGAGAAACCCTAACAGAAGATCCAAGCCCCCAGAGGGAACTCTAAGCCATTCTTGGGACAGCAGCTGTCCCATTTCAGGGATGAGGGACCTTTCTGCAGCTTGTTTTAGGGCAAAAGATTAATTTCTTCTGTAACAGAATTTAATGGGTGATTCAGATGCATTTCTCCTCCCAGTCAGAAGGGCCCTGATGTGCTGCAGTGCAGACACCAGGAATTTAATTTTAAGTGGTCCTTTAATTCTTTCCCAGTTCAGATCCAGACACTACCCTGCCCATGAACAGCAGCCATTTCCTACCGTCCATGTCTTCTCGTCCCAAATAGGAGCACCAGTGGTTTCTCATGACCTCGATGGCATCCAGGTCCTCTTTGGAGATCTCAAAGTTGTTCATGAGATGCATGCATGGGATGATCAGCTCGTTCAGGATGCTCACACCCTCTGACACATGAGCTTCTTCACAGCTGACAAAAAGAGAAGCTGCCACCTCGTTCAGCTTCTGGGGGTGGAAGGAGAATTAGGGACAGAGCTGTGAAGAGCAAGCATGGACCATGGATAACCATCCAGGAAAGGCCCAGCTTGGGCCCTGCACCAGCAGCTGTGCAGAGAACAAGGACTAACAGCACCAGGTTCTGGTGGGACAGCCACTTTCAGTCATGGGAAACACATAATAGAAAACAAACTTGTAAATGTATTGTTTATATTCATACACATACATGCCATTTGCTGTATCTGTATACAGAGAGTGTACAGCTTATTTACAATTCTGGTTTTAAGATGGCAAGATCCAGATCTGCCTTCGCCTAGATTCCCTGAAACCTATGTGGCATGTTCTTTAATTGAATTATGATTATTATTATTAGCTTTCCATATTGCTGCTGGTACTCAGCAAGGGGCAGAATCATGGCAATAGACACAAGAGAAACAGTTACACTGGTCTTGGCTACCTCAGCACCCTGGCTGCTCCCTCCCCTCCTCTCCAAAAGTGAGTGCTGAGCTCCCCAATACAAACCAGGAGACACTTCCTTCTGTACAAGGCGATCAGCGACTCGCTCACGCCTCGGTTGGTTCCCTTCAGCAGCAGTTTGGTGTTGCTTTGGTAGGCGTAGACCAGGTAGGTGAGTGACTCCTGGTACCTGGAAGAAGAGGGTCAGCTCTGCAGGCCTTGGGCTCTGCCAGGGCCATGACTACAACCATTCCCTCGGCTCAGCTCAGGAAACCTTTCCTGCTGGGCCTGGCTGGAATAGCATCAGGCCCGATGGGAAAAGCTGTATTTCCTTGCCACAAATGAACAGATGCCCTGTGTCAAGCCATTCCTTCTACTTTTTGCCCAGAATGCCAAACAAGTGTCTGGGCAAAGCCCCTTAGAGCCAAGTTCATGTGCAACGTGTTTGTTCCTGTTCATTTTCTGTACTGCTCCAGGAACTGCACTATGAGAGGCCACCCCGAGAAGGGCAGAAGGTTGTGGTTTTGAGTCCCTCACACATTTCAAGCTTCAGGTGAGGAAACAGAACCACTGTCAGGGATTAGGTCAGTTTGGGGGAGCTCTAAGCTGCTCTTGTCATGCCTCATGTCGATTTGCCCACCTGAATTTGGTGTCTCGTTACTGCAAACCACCTTGGAATTCAATTCTGTTTCCATCCAGGAATACTTTCTGAAAGCCTGCACCATTTATGGAAAATAAAGGTTCTAGAACAGTAAGGAGGAAACCAAGGCCCTTTGAGTCTAGAGGACTCCCACGTGTGTGTTTACACAAAATGTAACATCCATTTTGAGACAGTTTCATTTTAATACAGGAGTCCAAGGTGAAAAATCCCAAAGTGATGGCAATCATTCCTGCAAGCCCATATCTGGAAAACAGAATATAAAGCTCTACTTCTACTTTCCCAAAGGGAAATCTTAGGGGAAACGCTCAGAAACTGTCAAGCAGCAAGCCAGCAGCTCAGCCTCATATTTTTTGAGCTGCTATCCAAGCTTGATTATGGATTCAAGAAGAGTTATTAGCAGGTCAAAAAAGCACCCACTGGCCTCAAACACAGGCCATTGTGGTTCAGAAAGAGGAATTTTTGTCAAAGTGGCCTTTACTTTTAGCTACAGCTTATCTTGTCCAAACACAATTAGAGGAACTTACTTTCTATTCTGGTAGAGTTCCAACCCCGTCAGCAGGTAAATGGACACCTTGCGAAAAAGGCTGTAGTCTTCGTGCCATCTCTGTGAGGAGCAGGAGGGAAGCAGAGCATCAGCTTCATCTGGAACACTCATATGCATAGTTTGGGGTTCCCAGTTTTACCCTCTGAAGTGTTTAAATGTCTCTCATAAGTGACACATAAATGAATTTAGCCAACTGCAGACACTCCTCCAAGATCAGATTTCCAGTGCATTCCTTCTCCCTCAGCACCCTCCTGCAGACACCCGCTGCCAACAGGCATGCAGTGACCACTGTGCTGGCCACACAGCTCCACGCCACGCTCCCCATTTCCCAGTTTGGACAGAGCCAGCCAGGACAGTGTGAAGGACCAGAAGCAGCTCTCCGGTCCCTTACCTTGTACTCCTCCATGTCAACATCATCAGGACCGATTTCACTCAGCTTTGCCCGTGCCACCTTCATGATGCTGATGGACCTGCTCCACATGATCCGAAAAGACTAAAATCAGAACAGTGGCCCCGGCCACATCCAGGTGGGAAAAGCCTACCCTGGAACCCCAGGTGCTCACCGCTCATCGTAGCTGAGGTTTTTGTCTGCAAACTGCTCGAGGAGGGTCCGTTCCACCACCTGCTGCGGAGCATTGTTCTGCAGGAAGTAGATGAGCACGTGCTGCAACCGGGCATCGTTCTGGGGGGTTGGGGTCTCTTTGGAAAGCAGGTAGAGCCGGGAGTACTCCTCATGGAATGCCTGCCGATGGAACACACGTACTGACAGATCCACCTCTCTGCCCCTGGGAATGCCACAGCAGCCAACAGGAGCTCAAACCTGTCCTCTTCGATGGGACTCCTATGGTGACACTTAGCCTCCTCTGCTGGGGACATTCCAGTGGTGAATGGAAGCCCACCAACACCTCAACTCTAAACCAATGGCCCCCACAGCCAGGCAAACCCCATGCGTGAAGTGTGAGCTTCCAAAAGTGCCAGGGTGTCTAAATGCCTTCGAGGGAGGGGGTACAGCTGCCTTAGATGGATTTGGCAACCCTCCTACAAGTGCTCAGGCTACAAAAATCAAGTGGAACACACTTGTACCTGCAGGAGGTGCACGAGTATCTTGTGATTTATCTTCCCATAGATTACCACCACGGATGATTCTTTCCATGTGGTATTTTTAGTTAAATCTACCTGCCTGTAAAATCTAACACCAGCTTCAGCATTCAGCACTGGTTATGCTTTCAAATCCCTGTTCACACAGACATTTCTTGAGGACATCTTTGACAATAGAGGTCACAGTAAGCAAGTATGTTCAGGACCAAAAAACCCAAATTTTACAGTACTAAAAGAATAAGCAGAAAAAAGGAAAGTTGCTGTTTGTCTTGGGAGGAGGGTGTTCTCTTACAAGCTCTAAAAATTGTTTTGAACCCACGGTTATGTCATCACAGTAAGAGAGAAGGAACTGAAATGCAGGGCAAAGGCCATTAGCTGGAAGAAAAACTGCACAAATCATTCCCTTTACATTCCTGATCTGTCAATATGGCACGTATTCTCTATTCTGGGAAAACAGATACCCATACTATTGGATTTAGCAAACAAATCAATACCTTAACAAGCCCTGCTTCAGACCCATCGCGATCAAAGGTCTGGCGGGCTTTTGCAATAGCCAGGATGACACCTTGCATGGCTGGACTCAGCATCACCTACCACGGAAGCAGGAGAACAGACACAAACAGGAACAAGGAGAACAGTAACAGACAGAGAAAGAAGAGACAGCAAAGTGAAGAATGGAAGAAACTTTCAAAAGGTAAAGTTTAAAGGACATTGTATGAGTTCAGGTGTGATAACTGCGGCTGTGAGTTACTTGCATGCTACTGACTCTATCCATCACATGCACTTGACATGCAGGGCTTTTTTCCAGGCATTTAAGATCTCAAGGCTGGTCACTCCAAACCCTTGAATTTTTAAAACTCAACAAGTGAGAAGGTAAAGCATGCTGGCCATGTCCCCACCATGTCCCACTTAATCTTCCTAAGACATGTAAAATGAATGCAGAACCTGTGTTGCAGCAGTTCCTCAAGCCAACTTCACACAAACGCATCTCAAACCTACTGAAGGAGTGACAGCCCCAGTGTTTGTGTAAAAGCCAACTTGTGAAAATGAGACAAGATCCAAAACACTGCTTCAGCATGTATGAGAGTGGTTAAAGTCAGACCCCAAAAAATCAGTGGGCAGGGTACGTAAACTATGCTGTTGAGATTAAGGTCTTTGACTGGGGACAAAACAGTAACTGAAGCCAGCAAAGAGAATTGTAGAGAAATTAACACAGGTAGGATCAATTTTGATACAGTTGTGCCAGAAAGAGGACTTAGGACCAACATGCAGATCAACAAATTGAGTGCTCTTACAGAGCTGCTTTTCTGATGGCATTTAAAAACGGAATTATGGAATGATGTGGTCTGTCCCCCTTCCCTTCCACAGTGGGAAAAGTAACTTAGTACAGGGCATTGTTCCTATGACAGACACTATCACACCCATCCTTAGCCCAGCTCAAAGCCAGCTAACTACAAAGCTACAGGCTAACAAGCAGCAGTAATTAACCCCTGCACTGGGATCTGTACCTCCTCATTATATCCATCTGCATCGGATCTAACGGGAATCTTCCCCACACTGGGGATTTCCACTTCAGAGACCTGTGAGCTAGTCTGGCCAGCAGCCTCTGCTTCCTGAGTGTCCTGGGGCTGCTCTGCCTGAACTGTGGGGGATGTTTCTCCCGGATGAGCCTTCAGTGGCTCTACCTCCTTGCGCTGTGGCCAAGAAAAAAAAGAAGAAAAAGAGTAAGAAAATCCAAAGCAAAATACAAGAAAGCCAAAGGGGACTGAGCTAAACGTGGCACAGCTGCAGAACTTCACAGAAATGGGAAAAGCAAAGGTCTATGAAGAAGAATAATATGGAGACAAGAAGGGGTGGGTTCTTGGGCCAGGGCTCAGCTCCTACCTCGCACAGAGCTGCCTCGACGCCGTTCTTCTCGTAGGCATCAGCAGTGTTGGCAATGGCCTTGGCAGTCTGCTCCTTGGCAATCCTGGCATGCTCCGAGGACAGGGAGCGCACGCTCTGCTCACAGACTGACGATTGCTCTGTCAGGACAGATGTGTGGTACTGGTGAGCAAGAGCTGCAAGATTTCTGCTCTCTTGTTCTAAAATGTTTTGCAGCTTGTCCATGCAGTTTTACACAGCTGCTGCCTTGTACTGGTTTTGCATGGCAGCAGGGGGGCCACAGAGGTGGCTCCTGTGAAAAGCTGCTAGAAACTTCCACCATGTCCAGCAGAGCCAATCCCGATGGCTCTGAAGATGGACATGCTGCTGGCCAAAACCGGGCCATTGAGAGAGGCTGGTAATGCCTCTGTGATGACATATTTAAGAAGAAAATCAAAACAAAGCCACAGAGTTTTTCTTCTAGTCAGAGAGGAAAAGGAGACACTGGGGGAGGTGCCCACGCCAGAGCGGGTGGATGCCTGGAGGAGGCTGTGATCCAGTGGAAGAGCCGGTGCAGAGAGAGGGCCCTGCTCCCAGGCTGCAGCAGCCTGTCCTTGGAGGACTTCACCCCGTGGGAAGAGACCCACGGTGCAGCAGTTTTGGGAGGGCTGTGTGCCCATGGGCAGAGCCCCACGGTGCAGCAGTTTTGGGAGGGCTGTGTGCCCGTGGGAGGGACTCCCGCTGCAGCAGGTGCGGTTTGGCTGCTGCTGGTGAGAGTGGAGCCACGCCGGGAAGTTCCCGGAGGACTGTCTCCCGTGGGAGGGACCCCATGGCCTCACAGGGAAGGACTCTTCTCTCAGAGCAGTGGAAGGAAATCTCAGTGATGGACTGACCAAACCCCCACGCCCTGTCCCCTGTGCTGTCGGTGGGAAAGAGGGAGGGGCTGGGGGGAAAAGGTGTTTTTAAGGGCTTATTTTACTTCTCATTATCCTCCTCTGATTCTGTTAGTAATAAATTCACTTTGTAACCTTAAGTGGAGCCTGTTTTGCCCTTGAAGTGTTTTCTCTTCATTAATTTTTTCTCTCTCTGCACAGCTGTGGCAGAGAGGGTGAGCAAGGCCAGTGTCAAACCACGACACACCTTCATCCCAGAGGTGAAGGCAGTTCACATGAGTGTGTGTGTGTACCCCTTTCCAGTGGGAATGGCACACATCATCAGGCTCCAGAGAACAGCACTTGTCCACTCAATATTTATGAAAAAAAGAAAAAGCTGGAAATGAACTGATATTAGCCCATGATTATTAAGTGAATGGGAAACAGCATTTCTGGGGACAAGCTTGGAAGAATGCACATGCAAAACCAGCACAACAGTCTTTTGTGCTGTCAGGGCAGAGCCTCCAGCAGCTGCCTTTGCTGCTTCATTCATGCCTACTCCTGCATTCAGACACATTTGTGCAAGGCTTCAACACAGTAGGAATGGTGACCAGCTGGCTGTTCCTGGTTCCAACATGGTTTGCAAATTCAGAGTGGGATTACCTGGTCCAGACTCAGAGGAGAGGTCCTGCAATTCAGAAGTAGGCGAAGGCTCCATCTGAGGAATCTTACAAGATTGCTCCTCCTCCCACTCCTCTGCCTCCTGCTCCAGGCGCCAGTTGTCCTCCTGGATGTAGTGTCTCAGTTCTGGGGACAAAGCTTCCACTTCCTTCTGGAACTGTCTAGCCTCTGGGCTATCCTCATCTGCAGGAAATGCAAGACTGGCATAAGGAAACACACTGTGGGGGGCACCACCCTTAGGGACTAAGCACACACAACATCATGGGCAGCCACAAGCAAATTGGCTGAGGGATAAATGGGGAAAGAAGGCCAACTTTCTACTGCCTTTGTAATTTAAGGTGATCCAGAAGCAAAGCTGCAAAAATAAAAACAAATCTACAGAGTTATCAAAAACAAACCCCAGTGTTGCCCTACCACTGGACAGCATTTACACACAGCAATTCCAGAACCAGCACCTGCTGATACACGTCAGACACATCCTGATCCAAGGGCTCCAGTTGTACAAAACCCAAGCAGCATCAGCTTTAGACAAGTCCTAAAATTTATCAAAAGCAAATGGCAACTTTCTACAGCAGATATTTTTATGTAACCATTGCAAAATGCTTTAAAAAACAACAAAAATTGCATTAAACAGGAGAAAAAAACAACCCCATGGGTTCATTTCAGAACTGTCATAAGAAAACAAAGAACAACCTCCAGATCCTCATCAGCCACATTTAGCAATGATCAGAAGACAGCTCTCCATTGTTTCTTTCTATTTATTACATCAAAATGAGCCACGTGTGAAATTACTGGGTTCTTGTACAGCTGTTTGCCATGTCTAGAGCCACGTGCACAGTCCAGATTTCGCAGGATCTCTGCCCTACACGAGAAAAACCCAGGTAAAAGAGAGCTGCACCCCTCCCCTGAGCTGTGACAACTTCTTTCGTCTCTCTTAAGTATCCAGTCGTTATTGTCTCCTAGCAACACGTGTGGTGGAAAATTCCTTAAGAGAAAAAAAAAACAAAAAATCAAAAAACCAAAAGGAGAACTCCTAAAACCCCAACACCATATAAACATTACAAAGAGTCAAAGTGAAGGATACCAGCACTAGATGCACGTTACACGTGGCAAAAGGGCACTGTGAGTCTGTACACACATAAGGTGCTGCTTCCAACCTCACCCAGATGCTTCTCCTGGCAGCTTTCAGCCCTATCAGGGATTTAGAAATGAATCGAGAATGAAGCAGATTATTTCAGTCCTATCTGGGGTGAAGTTTTGTGCTTTGTCAAAAGACAGCTGTGCCAGGGAAGCCAAGGAACAATGACCATGCAGGCCAGAGAGACACACCAGCACACAAACACCTCATTAACCAGCAGCTGTGGCTCTGTACCTGCACCAACATGGGACACCTGCTCACTGATGTACATCAGGCAGTAGGCACTGGCATTCCTCAAGCCTCCAAATGACTCTCGCTCCAGCTCTTCCCACGATGACTCTGTCACCCAGATGTCATTGTATTTGAGCCATCTTTTCTGAGGCTGGTCATATATGAAGGCCCAGTAGTGCCCAGCGTTTGCTTGCCCTTCGTGGACCAGGACTGCGTGCAAACGATAGGGAACCTGCAAAGTGACATGGACATCATTCAGATGTGCAGTCAGGGACTGATTCTGCCTGACCTCTGTACACAAACAGCAGGAGTGTTTGTAGGTGCAGCATGGCACAAGAGCTGATCAATTTGATAAATTTCTTACTGTGTGAAAACTGACTTTTAAGGAAAGAAGAAACAAGATTTTCGTAAGTAAATCTTTCTCTGCTTCATCACTGGAAATTTAAAAATACAGTGAAGAGGGCAATTTAAACCAACATCTACTAACGAAAATGAGGATCAGCAATACTAGTTTAATATTCACATACTGAAGCTGCATTTCCTACCTGCTGGAGGAGAGGGTCACAGTACATTTGTTTGATGGACAGGTTGATTCTGGCAATAGACTCCTTCAGATCTGCCAAAAACATCATCAGTGAGAGAAATGCATAAAAATTAATGACTACTCATCAGGCTATGCTAGCCCCCTTCACTTCAAAGAGTTTGAAGCCATGCAGAGACTACCAGATAGACTCAACACCAGAGCTCAAACAGGGACAAAATTATTTGTAGCTCAGGCTGTATCCAGCAAAGCTACAGAGGGGAAACCAGGCTGGCATTCAGGAGGAAAATCACTACAAATGCATTTGGGGCCGACCTTGCACGTCTTGTTCGATCTCGTTTCTCCATCGCTGCAGACACGTCTGAACCAGGTTCAGCTCTTCGTCGGAGACCACGTGAGGAGCTGGATGTTCAGACAGTTCTGCTGGTGAAGCAGGAGGCTGCAGCTCCATACTGGAGTTCTGCTGCAGTGAAGAGTTTGCCCCAAGGAAAGCTTCATCTTCAGTCCTAGTATCAGTCCCTTCTTGTATGCTGTGGAGCAAAATCCAAGAGTAGTGGGCAGGTTTTTCAATCTTTCTCTAGTTTTTCTTTTTTTGGAAAAGAATAAGAAATAAACCAAACAAAAATTACTCCAGAGCTGGAGCAGGATTTCTTTCCAGAGTGGTATAAAATGTAGAGAGAACAAGTGCACTGAAAGGTGCTTCTGCCTTCACAGACCAAACTAAAATACAGGAAAAATTCTTATAGAACTCTCTAAGCACAGATCCACAATGAGCAATTCTAAAAATTCCTTCCATTGCTACTAAGAAACGTGTGTATTTACTCAGCTTAATTTAGAGTGTTAAACCAACCATGCTGGCCAGGGTTATAATAATCCAATATTGCTGTAATTTACTGGTCAATGAAGCAAAAGAATGAGCAGCCTAACCAAAAAGAGCATGTCATTTAGTTCTCAACTGCTGCTTAGGTAAGGAATATAGGTATGCTTTTGGACAAGGAGAAAGAACAGACCAAGATGCAGTGTTCTATTTACACCAACTGAACCAAATGACCAGCAAAGCAGTGACCCACAACTTGGACAAGTATTTGCACATTACAGCATCCTGTTCACCAGTGCCCAGATAAATAACCCACTTTTAGAATGCCACCCAGGACCATTTAGTTGGGAGGTGAAGTGTTCTCCTGTGAATCCTTTTTATTTCTGTTTACTGACCCGTTTGGCTGTGAAAGCACGTCCAAAACACGAGGCTTGGCTTGGGAGTGCAAGAGTGTTGTTGGAGAGCTCTGAGCAGAGGAAACAGCCACAGCTGGCTTTGTAGCAATGAACTCGAGCACATACTGCAGCATGTCAGGGAGTGGGAAGCGGGCTGGGCCAGAGCCATATTCCATGTACCTACAGAAAAATGCAAGGTGCTGTATGAACGAAGGAATGAGATGGGTTAAACCTCATGGGACAAAAGAAGAATGACTTTTTCTGTAATGTACTACTGGGCTTCTTCACCTCCATTGCCAGTGCAGCTGACAGTGTTAACTGCGCTCTTTAAAAAATTTATTCCTGTAACAGTATCAGTAAAATTTAGAAACCATTGAAGAGACAAGTTTTGTTTTTGAAAATACACTTCCTCCCTCCACATGTTTCAGAACAAACATGTTGCTGTTTCTCCTTCCTCTACAAGTTTATCTGCTATTGGAAAGCTCATTTAAAAGGAAACACTTGCAATCTTCCAGAGGGCATAAAAATAAAGCCAGCTGACTACTTGCCTTTCCAGTTTCTGCTGCAGAGTCACCATTTTCTCCTTCAATCTCTTCATTTCCTCTCTTTTCATCTGAATAAGATCTTTATTGCAGTAGAGGTACCTAGGCAGAAATACAGAGCCCCGTTTGCCAGGTGAGATTTGTTTACTTCTAACATCCACAATCTTCTGTAAATATCTTAGAATCTTTCCTTGCTCACCCAAACAACCTTTTTAATTTCTTTATTTATAACAAAGCAATAGCTTTAAACATACCGTACAGCAGGACAACTCACCTGTCCATGTATATAGTCTGGGGAAACTCCAGCTTGGTGTGGATTTTCTCTGGCTGTCCTAGTGACTGATTGAACTTAAACCGGGAGAGTTCAAAGGTCAGAACTGGTGGCAGTTTTGTAAACCAGCGCTGTAACAAAAGCAGAAATGCCCCCGAAGGGACTTGTTTTAAGATCACTGCTAATAGCACATTCTAGACTGATCCTATATGATTTCAGACTGATTTAAAAGTCTCTGTCTTTAAGCACTGAATCAGGTTTTGTTTGCAGAGTGACTAAGCAGAAAGCCAAATTTTACAAGTCAAAGATTTATGCTTCCATTTTACATTTTTACTGTGAAAAAGTCTCATAATTGCTCTCAAAATTACTTGTCATGGCCTGATGCATCCAGCTTGATGGATTATTAACAAGTCCAGCACTGAATTTCACAAATTAGCAGAGACTACACACAATCTGCACATCATCTAAGAGCCCCCAAGAGAGTTCTGAGGCAGATCCCATGCAGTGATGAACAAACCAGGAGTCCTCCTGCAGCAACAGATTCCTTATCCTCTCTCAGTCTATTTAGGGAGATTTAGGGGACTCAGACGAGACCCCCACTTTCTGTAGCTTCACACACTATTTCAAAGAACCATGCTGAAAGAAAAAATCTCAGTTGAATTTACACTTCCTCTCGCTTTTCCTGGATTCACAAAGACTTCCAGCATCCACTGCCATAAACTTCCTTCACCTATCTTAGCTTGGCACTACCCACTTCATGCTCCCCTCTGGATTCAGGATGAGCACATGAAGCTCATTTTCCTTTGTGGGATTCATGTCGGATGTGCTGTGACAACCACCTCCCCCACACCAGAGCTTTCTAAGAAGCAGCCCATAACCACAAAGAAAGAACAATTTATGCTCCTATAGTCTGGGAAAAGTTCCTGTTAATCCCACTGTTGCTTTGGCTTTCAGCACACTTGCCTAGGTGCTCAAAAGACAAAATCACCTTATTCCCTATGTCCCCTATCATGCCACCCTTTACCCACCACATCCTAGGAAGTTGAACTAAGATGCACAATTTTCCCAGTAAGGCTTCTCAGAAATTAAGCCAGAGCCTTTTCCTCCTATCTGTGCAGACAAAAGAATTAAAACAGTTCCATGATTGGTCAAATTTCCCTTAATTTTGGGAGAAGAATTTTGAGGAACTAAAAAGCTTGGATTGAAATGAACCTGCCTGATGAGCTCCAACGTGCCTTTGTCTCCAGTGCCAGCCAGCACCAGCTTCACCCACATCCCCTGTAAATGCACCTAAACTGCTTCAGGAAGAAACCAGGAAAACCCAGAACAAACATTTGAGTCCAGAGCCAGAACAGGGCTCCCCTGCCCAGTACTTAGTTTCTCCTTTGCTAGTTTAAACCACAGCAACACAATTTTCAGACATTCTCACAGAAATGAAAGACTCTTCCCTGCCCCGCCTACACCAGGGACTTTGCCAGAGTTGTTTCCCAGCCTTTGTCCAAGCTAACTTTTGCTGCACTTACACACAGAGGATGCTGAATGCAATGGTGCTTCTTCACCTTGCTGCAACTAAGTTTTTTATGATTGGTTTGTGATTAGTGAGATTTAAAAAAAAAAAAAAAGAAGAAATAAAATAATAAAATCATCACAGTCAGAAAATAAGAGTGAAAGCAAGAAGAAAAACTCCAAACCATACACAATGTAATAGAGAGAAAGAGACAAATTCCAAATGGCATACCATGGAGTTAAGCACTGTACTTTTACCCTCCGAAAATATGGAGGCAGTAGGTCTCCCCCTACTCAGGTACAGGTAGGCTTCAACAGAAAGAGAGAGACTTGATCACACTTGACTCAGAGGCAGACGTTGACCTTTGCAATTTAAAATAAAGTCTTTGAACTGGTTACATAGGACAACACATCTTTATAAATCAGCAAAGACTTAGTGTCTCACCACCTAACACTAACAGACATTTACATGAGATTCCAGACCAGCACAAAATGTTTTGTATTCAATTCTTAGAGAACACTCACAGTTGACATTTAAAGTTATCAGAGTACATGACACACCCCTGCACTGTGTGATCTGCAGTCTTCTGCAGCAGGCAACCAAAGGCTCGACAAGAAAGGTCAAACTAACCTCCTGTCCATACTTCACTGACTGAGATGTTGTTGCCTCATCCATCTCTCCCTCCACCATGGCTCCTTCCAAGCACTCATTCAAGTTGCGGTAACCATTTACCTGAAGGGGATACTGACCAAAGGTCTCAATCTTGGAAAAAGTGTTGCCTGGATGATGGAAACCATACAGAAACCATGAGCTAACTCAAGAGAACAAAAAAATTCTGGTTAACTCCGAAACACTCAAAGGAGTTAAAAGGTTGAATCTACCGAAGTCTTAACTCACCCTCATGGACACCCTCAGTCAGGAAAGTCCCGTAGAAGAGCTGCACCATTGGGTTTTCAGATTTGTCCCCAGGGCTCCTGTTTCAGAGAGCAAAAGCACACTTTCATTTGCAGCTGGAGACTGCAAAAAAACCCCAAGTTGTAATCTAAGCCTCTGCTTGGGAGCCTACAGGCAAAAGTACAGTTTTCTATCCAAGCACTAAATAAAGAGGAAGCTTCTCATTAATTTTCATGTTCCAAAGCACTTTATAACACTTACACTGGCAAGAGTGGAAAAAAAGTTAAGGTGCCAGCTTCTGAAAGGAAGCTTCGAACACCCAGAGCTTTTCTGTTCACCAGGGCTGCTGAGCTCCCCTCAAAAGCCGATTTACTCTGCAGGGCATTTCGGCACTGAGTGAAGTCCCACACTCACCAAGAGGAGATGCAGACACAACATTTCAAGCTTAAGGAGCCTCATCCACAGGAAACAAAGAACATTCATTTGCTCAAAATTTTCACATAAAGTCCTCTCATTTATTAAAACTCTCCTTAGGTCAAACTCCCGAGATCACACAGAACTCACGTGGCATTCACAGTGAGCTGGAATGCATCCTCCAGCCAGTCCAGCAGTTTGTGTGTAAATTCACTCACATCTTGCTAGAAGAGAGACAGAAGTGCAGAGTCAGTCGTGACACCCACCAGAAAGTGCTCCCCTGGTCTGCTGGTGTCACAGACCCACTGAACACAACCTGACTGGTACTGCTGCACCCCCTCAGCTGAACTACGTGTGAGGCTGAAGGGCTGTGCTGATTTAGACTGATAATGAACACTGCTCATCTCACCACTAGATCAGAGGAAATTATCGTGATCGCTACCCGACTACGCAGATGGCACTGGGTAGTGCCATGCTACGCTGGCTGGTTAATTAGCACGCGTGTACATTCTGCTCTAATGACACGGGGACAGCTGCTCGTCGGCTGACAAACATGGGAAAAGGCCTCTCAAAGTACCAGCAGGATGAGGCAAAGTGGGGTTGCTCTGGCTGTGACTGCTGGTTTGAAGAGAGCAAAAGGCTGTTCAGTGTGGTTTTACCTGCGGTTGTTCAGCAGATCTAAACACGTCCCTCAAGAGTTCCAGTGCTGCAGAAGGGTCTACGAACTTACGCCACGTCCCCAGCATTAACGCAAACAGACACTGAAGTTCTTGCATGAATGCAATATTTCTTTTTCCCTGCATTGCAGAAAGAAGAAAAGTCAAAGCCTTCCTGCAGCTCTAAAAAGCAGCATCTTAAAACCTAGTGCTACTGAACACCACAGGCACGTATTGTAAAAGGTACCCAACGAGCTGCACACTGGCTCAAATACCAGTTCTTCTACTGTGCATGCAAACCAACGAGTAATCTGGAGCTGCCAAAGAAGTTTTATGGGAAAAACATCTCCATGCACAGCAGTTAAAGTCTCTAGAGGACGGGGGTACAAGAAGCAGCTCTTTTTTCTCCTATCCTGTCTTTGAGAATTTCCCAAATTTGTCTTTAATGTAGCCAGATGATTTTAAAGCCACAGGTCTCAGACGGCCCCAAATTAAATCTGGTTAGAGGAAGAGCAGAACGCTACAGCACAAAAGAAGGAAACTTGACAGTGTTACTGAATCAAAACTTACAGTGTGACGACAACTTTCAACAACATTCTGTGGGAGGGAGTACCCAAGGACCAGCCTCCGGAATTCTGGCAACTGAAACAGAGACTGAAAGGAGAGGAGAGGAGAGGTGAAGCTCGCTCAGCACCTGCAAGGATTGGACTCACTACAATTTGATGCCCTGTTGTCACTCTGACTTGACAGGTTTATTTTCGAACTTTACATTCCCAATGGTCCCGTGTTACTGAATGCATGTTTACAATGTGAGCAGCCCCTGTGCTGGACCAGCACAGAATCAGAATCATAGAATTAACCAGGCTGGAAAAGACCTTTAAGATCATCAGCATGTTTGTACCCACCCAAGGACAAAATCTCATCCTGCCATTTCTAGGATAGATATAAACCTTTTAGGAAAGATCATTCTATTCTGCACAGGCAGGTTCAGAAAAGCACCCAGGAACAAGCCATGGTGAGAAAAACCCATTTGCAGCTTTCTTACTTCCTCTCAGAGCTGAAAACAAATGATTAACATCTCTCTGCTGATGTGAAATGGTTAGGAGAGACAAATCTGCTCAGTTCCACTTACTGTTGTCTCTTCTTCAGGTCATTACTAATAATATATGCTGCCTAGTTGTTTATTTATCCAAGCATCTATGCCAGTGTATTCCATTAACTGAAATACAATACACCACGTGTTATCGAGCCAACAATAACTGCCGTAAAATAAAATTATCAGTTACTTTGCCAGGCAAGCTTCTCTCATTTCAGTAGGCACTTGGCCACTGCTGCACAACTCCCTGCGTACAGACACACAGATTCTCTGTATCTGTAGCTATTTTTAAGCAAAGCCTATTTAACTGCTCTTTGGCTCTTTCTGCACAGGCCCAGAATACATCACAGTCACATCACATAAACCCAGAAGTTTCTGTGTTTGAGCAGGGTCATATTCACTCATCTGCATACAATGACTCCCTCACAGAACTGCTGCATGTTTACTCCTAACTGAGAAACATTCTGACTCCAAGACCACAGCAAGTTTGACGTCAGAGAAAGAGAACTTTCTTACAGGTTACCTGTATAACAGCACTAAACCAACACATATTTCCGATATTTTTCATTCCAACAGGCCAGTCACCCGCCCTTCTCCAGTCATTCTGCTTGGGGCTCTCCACCCACAGAGAGAGCGTTTCACAGCGTTTCCTTTTGGAGCGGTATTTGTTCTCAGCGGAATGGGTGTCCTGTGGTCTGTCATGAGAGAGAAACACTGGGCTGTAAAACACCTCCCAAAGATTCTCTAGAGCTACAGGAATCAAACTCCCCTCCACCCAGTAGGTGTCCACCTGGCAGGTGATCCACGTTAGTTCTGCAGTTACCAGCTTCAGAACCCACTTATGATACCTGGGAAAACCAAAGTGGGGGGCCATTTACAGCCTCACTGACCTTTCAGCTGCATCCCTTTCTGCAGCTGGAGCTTTTGGTGATTCCAGTGGTCTGACAGCGTTGGCTGTGAGGAGGTTGTCTTGGTTGTGAGGGGCAGGTGCAGCACTAACATCTAGAAGTGAAGGCAGCATTCTGATCAGTTTTGCACCAGGAACAGCAAACATTCTCTTTAAAAGGAATTTCTAGGAAACATCACACTTCACAAATACGGCTCTTCAATCAATACAAGCAAAATTCTCTAGCTCAGGTTTTAAACAGAAATCCCTGCTCAGATCATGCCAGGCAACCTAAGAGCCACTGAGTGAGCTGGATGAGGAGGACAGAGCAGAGCATGCAGCTGGGCACTACTCAGATTTCCTTACAGCCAAATTTGAGCTTAAGGAAACAGTTCAAAGCTCTTGAAAGAATGAGACAGGACCATCAGCTTTTTAACTGTGATGTGTCACCTCCAAACATTATTAGAACACTACTGAGTGATCACTACTGGCAAAATCTGCACCAGAACAGAAGCTGGAGGGATGTACTGCTGGCAGCAGCAGCAGGGAGGATGGCTACCTCCCCTCTGAGTTCACACAAACACATGAAGCTGTAGGGGTGAGCAGAAGTGAAGGACTCACCGTGTGGGAGTCGTTTGCCCACGGCGCTCCCTTCCCAGGCGGACGGCTCTGCAGCGGCTGCGTCCTGCACTGGCTCCGGAGCAGGGTCCTCCGTCAGGAAGGTGACTGCTTCCATGAGGTCTCCATCAGCGGCCTGGTAGAATGACAGGGGAAAAGCACCAGTGAGGAGCAGGACAGCAAAGGATTTACCCTTTGCCTCTCATGCATCCAGGCTGATCTTGGATCGCTCTCACAGGCCACGCATGGACCATTCTAACAAGGGCCAGCTCATCATCAGCTGGCAAACACACCAGTGAACACCTGTGTGCTATTTGGGCAGGGGCCTGAACTTGCCTGACTTTTTGGACAAAATCTCAGAGCTCTCTTTCCCCAGAACAATGGCAATATACACAAACCTTCAGAGCGGCAAGCAGGAATGCTGAATCCTGAATTCCTGTGATCTCTTTCATTTGGTTTAAGAGCACCTGGCAATCCTATGTGCAATAAATAAAGAAAGCTCATGTGAAAAGGTGACCAGGAGGGACATTAAACTGTTTCTGCAAGGCTCGCTGAGGGCTCAGCGGAGCACTGCTTCTTTCCTTCCTTTCTGCTGACAGACTGACACACAAGCCCAGTCACGCTTGCTTGATGCAAATACCAACATCAGCTTGAACACTGCTCTCAGGTTTTTTCCCTGCTAAATTCACAGACTAACATTCAATCCCTTGTATCCTCAGGAGGATCAGGCAGGCCCGGGAGGACAGGCTAGCCCTGCTGTGGGCTGTGCAGCACCTGCGGTGGGAAGGGGTTTCCCCACCCCCCGAGGCAGCGGCATGTGCAGCTGGACATATAAGGCGGCCGCCTGCTCCCAGGGCACTGGCAGGAGCTATTTTCAGTGTGGTGGCACATGCCATTTGTGCATGTCACTTCTCACTGACAATAAGGTGTCAGAGCAAGGGCCCAGGAGCCTGTTATTGCTCCTCCTTCCCACTCCACACAAACCACTTGAGGTTTAGCGAGACACTCACTGTTCGAGGCCCCAAGCTATGGTTCACAACCTTTGGCCAGTTCAGCCACTTAAAACAAACGATTACAGAAATTCTCTTTACCCAACTTATAAAATCTTTGCAGCCTAGGCTTACTACAGGGTAGTCACTGCACTTGGCAAGCACAAATAACCTCAGTCAATGACTACCAGGAGAGGCAGTTCTCCACAAGGAGCCTCCTGGCACTGGGGGTCCCACCACCCCTGCTCATGGCTGCAGTTCAGCTGATGCTGCTGCCAACGGCTCAGCCTGGGTGACAACTGAGATGCAGCTCCATAATGCTGGCATTGCATGTGGTATGGGAAGGACATTACAGCAGGAACCACTGCTGGGTCTGTGTCGTGTACCCTGATTTACAGAGGCTGTCTAGGATCCTGCTGTCAGCACAGCCCGATCAATCCCAGTTCCTTAAGATCACGCTTTTAATTAATCTTAACCAGCAAAGCTGCAGGCAAATGAACTCAAATTTCTACTTACTTTCACCATTGAGAAAAAATACAAGATGCTTCCAGCAGTGAAACTAGAGCACAAGTTTCACTCAGTGAGTAATGAGTCAACTACTTTTTGAGCCCCCCACATATACTGGTGATGGATGTTACTCCACACACAAAGACAGCATGCATCCATGTCAGCCATTAAAACAAAAAAACTCCCAGATTCTTTTTGGTGGGAATTGTCTCATCAAGTTATTCGTGGTAGTCCCATTTGAAATACTACTTTTACTCAACTTTTACAAGAAAGAGCACCTATGTATGTGCAACCTCCCTCAACTCATCCCACACACTCTTTTTATCCTGAGAAAAGCCAAGATGCACTGGAACACCTCAGCAGCCCCAGGAGGAGCTGCCCGATGAGGAGCCAAGGCTGAGAGGCCCGGGGTGGGCATTCTCTTACAAAGGCAAACCACTTAAATCATGTTGCTAATTTTGCTGCCTTAGCGCGTGCCGTGCGTGTCGGCTGACCCCACCTTACGCCGCAGGGCGGATTTTTCCAGTGGAGAAAAAAAACCCCAAACACCCTTGCTAATACACTGCCTTATAATAATGAAATCCGAGGCAGGACAGGGCATGATTTTCTGGGGTTTTTCTGTTCCAGCAAACAGAGAACTCACAAAGGCTGCTGTAAGCATAAAAGCCAATTACTGATTCTCTGCTCTAAGTTACCATTTAATATTTCAATGATTTCTGCATGCTCTTATTCAGCCTTTGAGAAAAGGTTTGTGCTAACAGCAGAGAGCTTATCCCATACCACTTTTGAGAGGCTTATGGCTGCCTGGTAGCCCACAAAAGCCACCAGGAACCACACTCTGTGCAACCAATTTGTTAAGATTTTGGGGGGTGCACGTGGTTTTGTTGCCATAACTAGTCTGGTTACTGTTTTCTGAGGTTACGCACCATGGGGCTATAAAACAAGCTCTGTAGC
This sequence comes from Aleadryas rufinucha, assembly GCA_013397815.1. NCBI lineage: Eukaryota > Metazoa > Chordata > Aves > Passeriformes > Aleadryas > Aleadryas rufinucha. The sequence goes on from VZTH01005215.1 coordinate 108,248, forward strand.
TGGTAATTAACACCAGTGTACTGCTGCTGCTAACACATCCTGCACTTGCAAACCCACACTGAACCAAAGCCCTACCTGCTGGAAAAATAACAACCCAAACCCAAATCCTATTAGTATTAAATTACAGCAACAGGAGATGAGTACAAAACCAAAAGGCTGAGAGGAAGGAGGGTACTAGAGATAAAATTACAAGGTCAGCCAGGAATGATGGAACAGAAAGATTTTGCTGTTTTCCCTGCTCCAAGGTGACTCACTGCCCTCAGAAGTTTGTTTTGATGAGAAACTGTGAACAGGGAAGGGAGTAAATGCAGTGCAGGAGTTCAAGGGGGGTCCAGAAATAACCGCACACAAGGAGGGAGGTGGTGGCACAGACGAGGCACGCAGAGCCTTGGCCTTCAGCCTCTGCACCTCAGCCATGCTTTTTATCGTGGGGGGAAATGGATACTGAGAGGGCTGGAAACCCACAGGTGGCAGCAGGAACAAAGCCCACGTTCCTGGCCAAGGCTTTCACAAACCAATATCCACCACAAGAAGAAGAGCAGGCAGCAACCTCGTCCTTCATTAATGTGAGCAAGATGCACACAGCGGGAACTGTCTGGTCACCGCCCCCACAAGACTGGGGCACGGTTGCTGCACTAATGTCACCTGCAACGCACAACCAAAGGGCTGACACCCTCATCCCATCCCGCCCTGTAACTCTGACCTCTCTGAAACGCATCTCTTGGGTCCTAAGAGCACAGAGATGCTAGAGAACAGTGCAGACCCCTGTGTCAATTCGGGATGGTCTGGGCTGCGGTCCCCTGAGCACTGACACAGCCTCGCGTCCGGGTCCGGGTCCCTTCAGAGACAATTTACGCAGAGCCCTGAAGTTTGGGAGCAACAGTTTTCGTTAACTTGCCCCAGGAGATGCTGCTCAGCGGCAGCGGAGCGTTCCTGCTCCCTGCGGAGGAGGAGGAGGGTGTCTGAGCGCCGCCCGAGCCCTTTCCCGTGGTACCGGCGCACCGCGCGCGTTACCGCGCGGAGCCCGTTATTCCCAACGAAACACGCGCGGACGGGACCGCGGCCCGACGGGACGGGGCACCGAGAGCGCGCACAGCGGGGAAGCGCTGCGGACCGGCCCCGAGCGGCCGCGGACTCGGGGCGTAGCGGGGCCGCCGCGGCGGGAGGGTCGGTCCGGCGGCAGCCCCGG
>VZTH01005216.1:0-22045 GCA_013397815.1 Aleadryas rufinucha
CCACAGTGGTTTGGGTTGGAAGGACCGTAAAATTCCTACGGTTCCAAGCCTCCGCCGTGGGCAGGGACGCCTTCCATTAGGCCAGGTTGCTTCAAGCACCATCCAGCCTGGCCTTGGACGCTTCCAGGGATCCAGGGGCAGCCACAGCTTCTCTGGGCACCCTGTGCCGGGGCCTCACCTTCACAGCCAGGAGCTTCTGCCCAATATCCAACCTAAATCTACCCTTTTCCAGCTTAAAGTAATTCCCTCTTGTCCCGTTACTGAAGACTCTTGTCCCCAGTCCCTCTCCAGCTCTCCTGGAGCCCCTTTAGGTACTGGAAGGGGCTCTGAGCTCTCCCTGGAGCCTTCTCCTCTCCAGGTGAACGCCCCCAGCTCTGCCATCCTGGAGCAGAGAGGCTCCAACCCTTGGAGAATCTTTGTGCGCCTTCTGACCCTGCTCCAACACGTCTTTGTTGAGAAATACACGTGTGGGGACAGGCAGGACTTTTAGCCTGTGCTCCTTGGCTTGGGGCAGGAAGAAAGCCCCCAGTTTGGCTACACCACCTATATATTATATATATTTATATCCATCCATATGCTTGTACCAAACACCAGGCCGAGCTTTCCATCTTTCACACCAGAGGCTGGGATGCTTCCAGAGAGGCTCGAGATGAGGAGGGAAAGGAGGAGGAAGGAGGATGTAGGACTGATCTGGATTGCAGCCTTGCAGCCACATTGTGTAATCCTTCTCATGGGCTAATCAGGTACCATGGCATTTAGCTCTGTGGGCAGCCAGGGCAATGAAAGACACACCAGAATTCCCTCGGACTTGTTGGGACTTGTCTCCCTAAGTCAAAAAAAGCTGCTGTGAAACTGCAAAGTGGAAAGCATTCGTAGCTGCCTTTCCCAATTATTTTCAGCGAGGCAGCTGAAATTCTGGGCAAAGCTCACCTATGGTCTCTCAAATCAATGCTGAACAATCGAAGAAGCCCAAAGGTGGGGATAGGGAGTAGAGGAATGCTGGAATTTGCAGTAGCACTGGCTGCACTGAGAATCATTAGGGCCTGAAAGGAGGTGTGATTTTCTAGGTGTAAAAACCACCACATGCTCAGTGCAGGAAATACGTCTGCAGAAGTTAGGTAGAAAAAATTCAAATGGATGCCAGATGTACGAGTCTCTGGTGTCCAGGATTGGTTATTTTTGAACAGATTCTGCCTCTTTGGCAGCCACACAGCCCAGACAGGTCCAATGTATTCTAAAGACAACGTAGCCAGGCACTGATCCTCAGTTTAAAATTGAGCCTAGGCTTTGAACTTGCTCTTACATTGAGAAATCCCACATGTAGGACCTGACAGAGAGGTGTGGATTGCATAAGCTTTTCCTTCAAACCACAGGCTCCATAGCAGAATTCATTAGGATCTGTGGTGCTTTAGGTTAAACTCAAAGGCAACGTGTGCAGACTCCTGGGAATTGCACAGTGGCCTTTGGGTTTATTGGGATTTATTTATGGGCTCGTTTGGGCTGCAAAATGTAACGTGCCCTGCTTCCCCAAAACAGGGGAGCTCAGGGCTGCTCACTTCTTAAAGAGATTCCCATTTAATTTCCCCTTGTACTCTCCAAGCCTTCTGCATCCTGTATATCCTTTCCAACATGAATACCTAAGTTTTCCTGAACCCCCAACAAATAAGGAACTATTTACCCTTCAGAGAGCTGTATTTCCTCAAGTGATTTTTAACAAAGCCATTACCTCTCCCCTCATAAATCAGCTTCCTGTGCTCCCGAGAGGGAGCTGTTTGTGTCCTTTTTCTTTCCCCTTCCTCAGCTGAGGGTTCAGATGCTGCTTTTCACTCTGCTGACTCGCTGCTCCTCACAAGCCATCAGATGACAGCACAGCAAAAAGGACATTTCATTTTTCCAGTGGCAGATGGTGCATTAAGACTTGGCCTCCTAGAACATCCCTCAGATCCAAGGGGCTGCAATTTTACTGCAAAAGCTCCTGTGTTTAGTCCTTGCTGGGTTTTCACTTCCCACCTGGAGGTGCAGTTTCTCATCCCATCTTGCCAGTGGTGAGCTCTCAGAGCCCATCTCGTGTTCTGAGCTTGAATCCACCTTTCCCAGCTGGGTTTCAAGCCCTGCTGAGAGGTGCACATAGATAAAAGCAGCACTGGGACTGTGCTACTGTTAGCATTCCATGATTAGGAAAATGCAGGAAAATGGAGGAAACTGCTTGAAGTTGTGCCAGGGGAGGTTGAGGTCGGATATTAGGGAAAATTTCTTCAGGGAAAGGGTGGTCAGGCGTTGTTTGCCTGGAGGGTTTTAAGAGCAGTGTGGATGTGGCACTTGGGGCCGTGGGGCCGTGGTGGCCTTGGCAGTGCTGGGTTAAGGATTGGGCTCAATGGTCTTAGAGGGCTTTTCCAACCTTAATGATTTAATGAATGATTCTGATGAGTTGTGCAAAGTTTTCAGTGCAAGCCACGGACCCTGTGCCCTGCCAGGCCCGCGCTCCTGAGCACGCCCCGATTCCCGCTGCATTTTCCACCCCAGACCACGCTGCTTTTCTGGTCAAGCGTGTTTAGGAATGTGCTTTTATGCAGCATCTTCCATCTGAACGGGTCCCAGCCTTAAAAGGAATGTTAAGTGGTTTTACATAAGGCATTACGTGGGTTTGGAGAATGTGATCTGTTTGTGTTGTAGTCTGAGGAGGAAGAACAGCCGAGGTTATTTTAACGAGACTCCGAGATTCACCAGGTAACGGTGGCTGCAGAGCTGTAGAAATTTCTAACTGGATGAGATAATAAAGGTGGTTTTAAAAGCAGAGGAATGTGCTGTGCCTGTGGATGCACGTTCATTGGCAAATAGGACACTGAGGCATGAAACAGCAGCATGAAGAGAAAACACTTCAGCCCTAGTTCTTGATCTGCCTGCTGAAATATATTTAATTTTACACAGTCTAACAATCTCACATGGAATGCATTCAAAACTGCTGCAGCACCTTCCCAATGATTTGAAATGTATTTATTTCTTTATTTTAAGGTTGTGGTTTGTGTTTTTCAGGCTGGTTTTCTTCCCCAGTGGAACACACACTGGCTTCACCCACGGCCACAAGTGAAGGGCCTGCAGCGGAGCCATTCCCAGGCTTTCTGTGGGCAGCTTTCCACCCCTGAGTCCAGTTCAGGATGCTGAACCTCCTAAAGCTTCTTGGCATCACTTTGGCAGCTTTCAGTGCTGTTAATGCTGCTTCACCTGCTCTGCTAGCAGAATCCAGAATAAGAGGAATAGGGCAGGTTTTGTGGGATCCTGAATGGGTTTTTTGCTGCTGGAATGGCCCTTTGGGGACAATTGGGATGGCAGCGGATGTGGGCACGTGATGACAAGTACAAAAAAGGCCTGGAAAAAAATAAAGAGCAGGAAGAGGGAGAAATCTTGGCAAGATGGATGGAGAGAACACAGCCAAGGGCAAGAGCAGGAGGACACATCCAGGCCTGTTGGATGTTTCTCACGTCCAGCTTGGGAATTCACTTGCTCGGGGAAGCATCAGCGTGCTGTAGACTGAGGATCTCTCCAGGGCTTGTGCTGAGATGCTCTGGGAAGAGAGAAAAGACACCAAAGGGAGAGCAAAGCCTTTTCAGGAGCCTTGCCGGAGCAGGAGAATTAAACAAGAGCCAGCTGAGCCCCGTGTGCCAGGATTTGTTTTTCACGGAAGGAAGAGGGGCACTGTGGCCATACATCACATTTGTGTCACCCCGTTTACGTCGATGCATCTCAGGAGACTTTGCAGCTGATTGTGCTCTTTGCATTCAGAGGAAGGAAACCAGCTGGATGCCCTTCCCTCCCCACGTGCACGCACTGGAGGGCAGAGGTGAGACCAGACAGCAACTGCTCAGCACAAGGATGCAGGAAAATGCAGCCATCCCATGAAAAACAGCGTTAAAAAGGGAAATTCAGAGCACTGCCTGGAAACCCGGCTGCTTCCCCTGTTTCCAGGTGCACAAACCTGGCTGGAACATTTTGCAAGTATCTTGCTGAATCATCCAGGCAGGTGGATTTGGTTGGTTCTGCCAAGAGGAGCTGGAAGCCTTTTCCTGGCTGAGGTGTCTCTTCAGGGGGAAATCCTAGAAACAAACTTGGCACGCGGAGATTTTGGCTTGGGCTCCCTAAAGCCACGTTGCAAACAGAAAAAAGAGGCTGGTGAGGAAGGATGTTTTCAATAGTGTCCATCTGCCTGTCGGTGCAGGGGAGAGGGAACAAATGAAAAACAGTATCGGAAATAAATGGGAAGTTTGGCTTAGGAGGGATCTTGCTGACCTCTAAATTGTAGAATCATGGAATTGCCCTGAGGATCATCCAGTTCAACTCCTGGCCCTGCACAGACACCCCAACAATCCCTCCCTGGGAGTGCTGTCCAAGCACTCCTGGAGCTCTGGCAGCCTCAGGGCCGTGCCCATTCCCTGGGGAGCCTGGGCAGTGCCCAGCACCCTCTGGGGGAAAAACCTTTCCCTAATAAAGAGAAATAAGAGAATCACAGTCAGACAGTGCAAAGGCAGCCACAGAGGTAAAACCAGGCCTGGGTTGATGGTTCTTTACCTCCATGTTTTTTTAATTCTTAAGTAGCTCCTTCAGTTTACAAAGCATCTTCCAGGAGGAAGAACCTCCCCACTGATTGATTAAACAAGTCATTTAATTAACTGCTGGAATTCTGTCTCCTCCACAGTGAAATACCTCTGTGCAGCCCTCGTGTGCAATCGTGTTTACAGAAGCAGCAAAGATAATTCCTTTGGCTGCAAAGCCCATGGAAATGTAGGCGGTCATAGCACAATTCGGGGTGAGAAATGGGAACTGCAGGAATAGCAGGATTTCCTAAGCAACAAAGATCTGCTTCACTTAAAATATTTCAGTAAGAAAAAAAAAAAACAAGCCAGAAAGATGTTGGGAAGGTTTTAGCTTCAAGAGCGAGGGAAAAGCCGATTCTGTTTTATCCCTTTTTTGGCATTTCCAAGGAATTGAGGCCTCTTAACCCTGGAATAAGGGTCTAGAAATGAAAGCAGTGATGAGGAATCCCTGCCAGAGAGTGTAACCACCAGAGAGACAACCCCTTGCAATGCTCTTCAGACACGTTTGCCATCTAGATCCCTTTCCCATGCAATTCAGCAGAAGCAGTGAAAGAGCAACTTTCACTGAGAGAAGACAGAAGCAATAATAAAAACTGCGGGGACGAAGCGAACGCATCCCAAACCTTCGGGTAACCGCTGCAAGAACAGATGTGTCACCCTGGGGGCTCAGGCAGCGCCTTATCCAAGGAAAACTCGTGTGGATGGCATCGTTTCCCTCAGCAGCAAGTCCCAGCGAGCCCGTGGTGGCACCTGAGCGAGAGCAGAGCCTTGGCAGCGTCCCTTTGGCACCTCTTACATAAGCGTTGCACAACGCGCCCGGTTTCTGTTTGCGAAGGGCTGGGGATATGAAAAGTGACTGGAAAAGCTGCCTGGGTAAGTGGGACACTCGAATCAAGGTAAATTATGAAACAGCAGGACGCAGGATGGATTTAAATCCAGGTTTTCTCCGAATTCTGAGGTGTTTTCTGTGCTGTATCTCCCGGCGTTGAACCAGTGGATGCGCTCTGCCTCTGCGGGGTATTTTCTCTTTCTGCCTGTCCCCCATTTAGCATCGTTTTTCCTCAAGAATCTTTCCAGTCCACGACCATCCGGCACACCTGCTGTAAAATCAGCTCTTTGGGATCTGGCAGCTCGGGCAGCAAGAATGTAAAGATGCTTCCTAAAAAGGGCTGTTTGCAACTGGGAAAATAGAGGAAGGATGAAGTGGTGGAGAGAAGGGATGGATGAAAATGAACCAATGCTGAGTCACTCTCTGGAAAAAAAGATCATCCCCTTGACTTGGGATCATAGGAAATAATGCAGGAAAAGGTCTTGGGAGTTCATGCAGACAATCCCTCCAGCACAGCACAGGATCAAACCTCTCCGCTCCTCTTTCACTGGGATACCACGTGCCATGATGGCAAGAGAAAAGGAGAAAATGCCAGTAAATGGGGCAGTACAAGCTTGACCTCAGCAGCAATTCTCAAAGGGAACGAGGAAAACAGGACCTGAGCCCATCTCGGTTTAATTAGACTTTCAAATTAACAAATTTCCTTTTCCATCCTCGTTTGTTTTTTTCCTCCCCTGTCCGTTTCCCAGCTGCTTTTCTTTTAATCTCCTCTTTCAACCTATCTGAACCCCTCTGAGAGTGTCCAGCACTAAGAAATCCCTCCTCACAACACCTGTCTCTTCTGTGCTGCACTGAAGCGGCAACAGGCATGTGCAATCTCAGGGGTTCTTTCTAAAAATCCTAATGGAGCTTCTGCAAAGCCGAGTGAGCTCCTCGTGGTTGAGGTGCCCAGCAGGGGTGGGCAGGATTCAGCTGTTTGCCACGTGAGAGAAGCCAGCACTTCAGAGAGCCAAAATTACATGTTTCCTTCTGATGCTGTAAACACAGGGAAGAGGCCAAGGGGAGGCAGTCACAGAGTATTGGAGGAGGCACTCAGGAATTAAGTGTCAGCATATCAATGGGAGCACAACAACACACGGCTTTGGTACAGCTCAGACGCCTGGAATTGAAAATTGGTTCGTTTTTGAATGTTCTTCCCGCTGTCAGGAATGAAGAGCAGATCCTGCTGGCTCCTGTGAATCCAACAAAGCTGCATGGCCACTGGATTTCCCTGACTGCTGTGGGCCAGAGTGCAGAAATGATCAGCACTCTCCCAAAATCTCCTCTTGCAGATACAGTCTGGGGCTCAGTTCTCTTCCCATCCTGCCAGGTTTTGGCCCTGTGATGACCACCACATTTCCAGTTTAATCGTTGTTCTTTGAGTGCTGTGCCCTGCGTCTCCCAAAGAGCAGCACAGGGCTGTGGCTCCAGGGTCAGGTCGATGCCAGCACCCTGTTGGCATCACAAGTGTGGGCAAACAGTAGCTGAGGGCAAGAGTGTTCACTCCTGTGCTGGTCCACATGGAATGGGTGGGACTGGGCAAGCTCCCTGTGGCTGGCATTGCCAGGAAGCCAAACACAGCATGGGCTTATCCCCAGCAGGGTGGGCAGGAGGTTGAGGAAGGGGATTATTCCCCTCTACTCTGTTTTTGTGAGAGACCCCACCTGCAGAGCTGCATCCAGCTCTGGGGCTCCCAACATCAGAAGGATGTGGAGCTGGAGCAAGTCCAGGGAGGCCACGGAGCTGCTCTCAGGGCTGGAGCCCCTCTGCTCTGGAACCAGGCTGGGAGAGCTGGGGGTGTTCCCCTGGAGAGAAGGCTCCAGGGAGAGGTCAGAGACCCTTGCAGGGCCTAAAGGGGCTCCAGGAGAGCTGGAGAGGGACTGGGGACAAGGGATGGAGGGACAGGACACAGGGAATGGCTTCCCATTGCCAGAGGGCAGGGATGGATGGGATATTGGGAAGGAATTCCTGGCTGGGAGGGTGGGGAGGCCCTGGCCCAGGGGGCCCAGAGCAGCTGTGGCTGCCCCTGGATCCCTGGAAGTGTCCGAGGCCAGGCTGGATGGGGCTTGGAGCAACCTGGGATAGTGGAAGGTGTCTCTGCCCATGGCAGGGGTGGAACTGGATGATCTTTAAGGTCCCTTCCAACCCAGACCATTCTGGGATTCTGTGTTATCAACTGTGCTGCACTTAAATCCTCCCCAGAGGTGTCTAAGTGCAAGCCCTTGAGCTGCATCCTTTGTGTCACATCTGCAGGTGCACAGTGAGTGTCTCCTGCTGCCTGTGGATGCTGCTGGCACAGGTGGAATTGAGGGAGCAGGGCCTGGCTGACCCCACCCCAGGGCAGGACCCTGTGGTGATTTCTCAGCCCGTGTGTTCCTGTGCACTCACCACACGTCCTGGTTGTTCCCGGTCCCCCAGCCGTGGCCCCTTGTGGGTGTGTGCCCATAGGGTAAGCCAGGTGCCCTGGGGTGGATGTCTCCAGGGTGTGGATGCTCACAAGTGTATCCAGTGCCCCCAGGTTTGGATACCTCCAGGTGTGGGTGCCCCAATGATCCCACTGCCCTGACAGCGATAACCTGGATGTCGGAGCATCCCATCTGCTGAGCCCCCCATCCATACCCCCATAAATGGGTGCCCCTGGCGGTGCCCCCCGGGTGTGGATGCCCCCCACCATCCCAGTACCCTGGCAGGGCTAACGTGGCTGTTGGATCCTCCTATCTGTACTGAGCCCCCCATCCATACCCCCGCGGGTGGGCGGGTGGATATTGAGCAGCCAGGGGGGTGCCGCTCGCTCNGTGGGATCCCGCCGTGCTATCCCTGAGGGGCTTGGGGTCCGCCCGTCCCCCGCCGCCAGCGTGAGGGGAATCGGGGGTGCGGGATGGGGCGCCCCTCGTTGCGGGGCCTCCTGAGGCGAGGTGTCCCCGGCTTGGGCTGGTCACCGCCCTCGGCCTGGCTGCAGCGGGACCCCCTGACTCACCTGGGGCCAGACAGCCCGGGCAGCACCCTGGGGAGCCTTTGGGGGTGCCCCGGCTCTCCTCCGGCTTGCCCTGACACCCCTTGCGCTGGCCCTGCTGTCCCCTCAGCCGCTGATGGGGGATGTCACCTCAGCCACCACCCCACCTCGGCCGGGAGCAGGGATCCCGCTCACCCCACCCCACCTCATCCGGGAGCAGGGATCCCGCTCACCCCACCTTCCGCAGGCAGAGCCACAAGGCCACCCCTGCCTTGTCACCCCTCCAAAGGGTTTTCCCCATTTCTGGAAGCTGTAGGATTTTGTTGTCGAGTCACCCTGCAGACAGGGCCCATTTTAAACGCATCCTCTCTCACAGCCCCCCTGATCCCGGGGGAGCTGGGAGCAGCCCTGCCGGGGAGCGGAGCGGGGTGACGGGGAGGAGGAAGTTCTGTGGTGCCTTCCTGCATGGCTTCGGTTCCCTCCAGAGGCGCCTGGATCCTCCAGCGGCTGCTGCTTCCCACTGGAGCCCAGGCTGGTCCCACAGGTGGGCTGCACCCAGCGAGGGGCTCCTCCACCTCCAGCCCGCCCGTGACCACGCTCAGCGATGTATCGCTTCACCCACTCCCACCGACAACGCTGTTCCGTAGGAAATCAGATTTTATGCAGCCATTTCCCGTTATTTGAGGAGAGTAATTTGCCGTTTCCTCCGGGGTCGTATTCCATGTGAGCTCAGTCACGGGTGCCGGCGGTATCCCGGCTCCTCAGGCAGGCAGAGCGGGTGAACTGAGCTGTGATGTTTAGATACACAAATTACATTCTAATTTGTGTAGATGAGCGTAGGATTTCCCATGGCAATGATTAACAGTTCGGAGGCATGCTTGAGGAAGCGTTGGGATAACGGAGTGTCAGTGATGGGCTTTTTGGGATAGAGGAGGGGGAGAAAATGGGCGAAGCTCATTTGATCGGTGCCGTGTTGAGCTGGGACTTAATGAAAGTCCTTCAGATCCTTGGGTAAACCGGAGGGAAAACTTGCCAGGGAATGTGGTGCCATTCTCAGCTTTGTCTCGCGGAGCTTGTGACAGACGTGTCAGCCCTGACTCCGGGCGTGTTGGGAATTGCACACACGTACACACGCCCGTGCCTTCCCTGCACATCCTGAGAGCAGGAGGAGGGAATGCAAATGATGCCGGATGGAAGAGGAGAGAGCATCATCCTGGGAAGTACAGCCCGGGTCCGGCAAGGGAATTAGGCACATCCCTCAGCCTGCGCTGCTGAGCCCTACTCCTCCCGGGAAATGTGATGTGTCACTGATGGGGTGAACTCTTCCTGAGCTTCTCTGCGAGAATCTGGAAGCGTCCATGGATCCAAGTGGATCTCTGTGGGATCAGCCGCCTTCTGCCACCACCCATCCACAGCTCAGAATCATTCCCTATATCCCACAGACGTTCACCTATTCCTAGAGGATTTCCTGGCTCTTTGCCAGGCTGGTTGATGTTGGGAGTAAGAAATTAAGACAGAGAAATGGTTCTGTTTTTTGCTAGGAAAGAAAAGAAAAAGCTGCCTTTAATAAATTTATTTATTCTCTTTATACAACAAAACCTCATTGCCTTGAAAGCTGTGTTTACATCCAGTGACTGCAGCATTGTGTGGTGACATCAGTCCATGGGGTGACTATTCCACTGCTACATTTTTCAGCTGGCAAAGGAGGAGGCTTGGGCTTTTCCTGAAACTAAGGCAGAAAGGAGAAAGTCCTTGCTTTGTTCTAAAAATGGGCTTATGGGTCATTAAAAATATTAACGCTATTTTGAACCGGATCAAACTTTGTCCTAGTTACTCAGGCCTGGAAGCAGGCAGCTGCTTAGTGTAACCCTCCTTTGTTTCACAAAAATCATTTGCTTTTTTAAAGCTCAGGGAGCAAATTAGGGTGAGTATATGGGATTGCCCCTGGTCGTAGTTGGGTCACTGTCACATCCCCAGGAGCTTGTGTAGGGGTGTGGGATGCATCCAGAGTAGGATTTAGCCTTGGGCTAAAGGTCAGCATAAGGCTGTGCCTCATTTAAGGCTCTTCCTGATCATGCCAAGCGGTGCACAGACCTCACAACTGCTGCCAGTTGAATGGTTGAGGCAGCTATGGTGAAAAAATAATCACAAATAATTCCTTGCTGGGAGTAGTGGACCCTGCTTTTCCCAAAATAAGGGTTGTTAGTCCGAATTCTGCTCGGCAATGTGAAGTTCAGCCAGCTCATGAAGGTTTGTGATAGATTACACTGATTTTTGTCTGAAATTCTTTGTGCTTGGCAGTTGCAGATGTTCAGCAGCCCAGTCCCTCTGATCCAGTGAGATCCCTGCTCCCAGTTGCTCCTTAAACAGCACAGACTGGAACAAATCGTGTGAAATCTCATGTTTCCCATCATGGCCAGTTTTGTCTCGAAATTGGAATGATCCACCCGTCAAGAATTCTGTTTTAAAACCATTAAAGGGATTACAGAGGTTATAGATACTTCTTGGTGAGGGTTTTCAAGCTGGATAGGGGATTTAGGAGAGCTCCTAAAGGGAGCCAGGAAAAGCCAAGGAACTGTTTTGTGGAGAAGGGACTCCTCTCCAGCACAGGCCAGGGATCATCGCTGCCACATCTTAGACTGCACACAATGGGTTAAACTGGGAAGAAAACAATGATTCTGGTAGGTTGTTTTTCATTTTAACCGTGTTAACATCCTTTCTGTTTGTTGTTTGATTTCTGCCCTTTTATGGTGGATTTTCAGTTTCCACTTCCTGGCATTTCTTTGCGACTCTGAATGCTGGGAACCTGACAAGTGAAAGCTGAGATGTTTCAGACAGAGGGGCCTTTACACAAAAAGCCAGAAATATTCACAACCAAATGAGTGGCTTGTGAAAGAGAAAAGAAAATTAAATGCTGGGGCTTGAAAGAAGAGACAAGTGAACATTGCAAGCTGAATATGATTATTGAGTCATGGAATGAGCAGGGACACTTTCCAGTAGATCAGGTTGCTCCAAGCCCCATCCAACCTGGCCTGGAACACTTCCAGGGATCCAGGGGCAGCCACAGCTTCCCCTGTGCCAGGGCCTCCCCACCCTCCCAGCCAAGAATTCCTTCCCAATATCCCATCTAGCCCTGCCCTCTGGCAGTAGGAAGCCATTCCCCCTTATCCTTTCCCTCCAGGCCCTCATCTAAAGCTGCTCTCCCATGGTTGTTGTGCAGGCAGCAGCGCTGGAAGGGAATTGGAATAGCTGGGGTCCACCAGATGAGCAGGAGCAAGAGCAGCCTGACTTTTCCTTGGTGGGGAAGAACCAGGATGGCCTGAGCCTGCCTCAGAGTGGTGACATGGTGCCCTTGTCATGCCCATGCCATGAGCAGCTCCATCCTTGGCTGCCTCCCTGATTAATGGAAGTGGGAAGCAGCGTGTGGCGCTGGTTGTGTCTTGCTGCATTCTCCCTGCTAAGCCCATGGGTGACAAACAGCACACTTAAATATTGTTTAGGGCCTGGGTGATGTTCAGAGGCAGGAGGCTTTATATTAACTCCCCTGGATCACTGCCTGGAACCTTCTCCAGCAGGGGAAGGAGGCTGGGGCAGGTATTGCCGTGGTCTGCACAAAGCATCCCATGGATCACTTCTGAAAGTCAGTTCAGTCTAGAGAGCCCCAGCTCCTTTGCTCCTGCCAGAAATGCTCCCATTTCCCAGGCAAAGTGAAGTGTTAGAGCAGGAAAATAGCTGAACACAAATCTCCCAAATTTTGGGTGGATGCTCAAAGGGTCTGAGTTCTGCCAAGTCCATAAAGCATATTTAAAGCACTCTATATACATAAGTATTTTATGCAGAGTGTAATTACTTTTCGTGTTACATCCTAAAATTTTTCATGGCATGTTTACCAGACTTTATTTTAAGGCAATTTTAGCAACAAAAGAGTAAAAATAATTTAATGTCAGAAAAAACTAAATCCAATAGTGGTGGTGGAGATGAAGAGAGGCTGTTGCTGACAGAGAGGATGAAGGATCATGCAGGAAATGCGTGCTGGGAGGGAAGTGGGAGTTCTGGAGATGTATCCCTGGAAGTGTCCAAGGCTGGATGGGGCTTGGAGCACCCTGGGATAATGGAAGGTGTCCTTGCCCTTGACAGGGAGTGGAATGAGATGTTGAGTTCCCTTCCAACCCAAACCATTCTGGGATTCTGTGTTACACCAGAGCCTGGCTAGGCTTAAATGTGGGAAAGGGAGCAGGCCCAGGCTTTGCACCTGACAAACAGATAATGGCTTTTTGCTGGGGCTCTTCCAACAGTGTTTTGACTAACTCAGGTGGGAATGGGAGGTGTCCACCTTTGCCTCTGACTCAGCCATTCCTGATACGTGAGCTGGCATGGACACAGCCACATAACTGTCTAACCTGAGCTCAAAATTCCTGAAAAAATTCTAGAAATAACTCTGATTTGCTTCGTTCCCAAAAGGTAGTTGCCTGCCTGTGTCTCCAAAGCTCAGCCTGGGTATGTGACAGCAGTAGGAATTGCTCTTACTTCAGAGCCAGCTAAGCACTGGAGCTTCATGTAGTAGGTGTTATAATTAAATATTTCACATTGGATTTTGGCATTTGAGTTGTTGTAACAGGCAGGTTTGGTGGCCAGTTATCATCCAAGCTCTCGCTCCTGTCAGCAGTCGTTCACGTGGGAAGGTCCCAAACCACTCCTGTTATCAGCAGGATCATTCATCCCCTTGTTCCCTCTGCCAAAGGGAGAAGGGGCTGAGCTGGGCACGCTGGAGCTGAAGCTGTGCTGCTGCCAGCTGGATGACTCAGGGCTGGCAGGAAGAAGGTGCACTCCACATCTCCACTGCTCCAAAAAAAGCAAAGGGTGAGGATGAAGCCTGGCAGCAGCAGCCACCCCGCTCAGCTCCCTGCTCCAGGCATCCTGGGGTGCAGAGTGGGGTCCTTGCCAGGGGAATGTGGGAATGCAGCTTGGATTGGGCAGAGGTCTGTAGGAGTTTGCCCTGACTTTGAGAGGCCAGCTTGAGATCCCAAAGGGAGACTACCAAGTGTGGCCTTTTACAGAATCACAGAATCATTTAGGTTGGATAAGATCTCTGAGATCATCGAGTCCAACCTATGACCAAACACCACCTTGTCATCCAGAGCGTGGCACTGAGTGCCACATCCAGGCTTTCCTTAAACACCTCCAGGAACAGTGACTCCACCATATCCCTGAACAATCCATTTCTATTTACCTATTTACCTGCTGTTCTTGATTGCTGAAGGACAGGGCTCCTTTTTCTACTACAGTTTTCTTCACCTGTTTCTGATGCCCTGCAGCTCCCTGGGGGCTCTTCATCCAGGGATTGTCATTGATCCATCATTTCCACAGACTGATGGCAGCTGTGATTGCATCCAGTCTGAGGAGATGCAGGTGATTTCCTAGTTGGGCACTATAAGTTCTGGCTCTGCCTTCCCATTCCTTGTTGAATTTCCCAGACCACCAGCCCCAGGTTTAAGGGGACAGCATAGCAAGGCTGGGGTCTGACAGAGGTGGGTGTGCCATTTATAAGGGGCTTGGTGGTTCTGGTTGGTGAATGCTGCTGATGTGCAGCACCTGGAGTTTCCCCTGCTTGGGTCTGGGGTCCTCTGGTTCTGTGGAGATGTCAAAAATCCCAGCAGAGGTGTGAGCAGAGTCGAGGGAAGGTTGTGTGGTCAGCTGTGCCCTGGATGCAGGAGGTGCATGGGGAGGGGCTTATTTACAAGACCACATAGTACCAGGATAAGGGGGGGTGGCTTCCCACTGCCAGAGGGCAGGGATAAATGGGATATTGGGAAAAAATTCTTCCCTGTGAGGGTGATGAGGCCCTGGCACAGGTTGCTCAGAGAAGCTGTGGCTGCCCCTGGATCCCTGGAAGTGTCCCAGACCAGGCTGGACGGGGCTTGGAGCACCCTATGGGACAGTGGAAGGTGCTGTTATTTGTGTAAGCGTTGAAACTGGGTGGGCTTCAAGATCCCTTCCAACCCAAACCGGTGTGGGATTCTGTGACACAGAAAGGGGTGGTGAATGTGTGTGTGTGGTTAAACCCAGCTTGGGAGCCTCTCTGACCTGCTGGCCCTTGGGAGGGCGTGGTGCAGGCAGGACTGCAGAGCAGGGATGGCTGTAACACTGGGCTTTGCCCAGCCAGGCTTCCCTGCTCCACCCTCTGGAAGGCTCTGTCTCCCAGGAGCACCTCTGTCTAGACACCTTCTGGCAGTCCCTGCTGCGGGAATTTGCCAGCTCTCAGCTGCCCAGGCTCAGCTCTTTGGGGTGCATCCTTTGTGCACAGTCAGGTTATTGCTGGCCACCACCCTGCCCTCACTCTCCAGTGCACATGCATCGCTTCCATGCTTTATTCCCCGTTTTTCCCTGGTTGGCTGGATCCGGTGCCGAGCTCTGTGCCAGCCTGTCGTGGAGAGGAGGAGAGGATTCCTGGTGCATGCTCGGAGCTCCCCGCCCCTCCCAGCCTCCTCAGAGCCCCGCTGATGATCGCTGGCTGTTGTGTGGCACAGGGAGTTCAGCACAGACACAGAGAGGAGAATTTGTGTGCCAGCAGCAGCCAGGCTGAACGTGCCCAGTGCAGGGGAGATGCTTGGAGAGGGAGAGGGTGCCTGTGTTCCCCAGAGCCTTTGTGGAGGGCAGATAAGCCTCCACCAAGCTGCAGCTCTCTGGAGAGTGTCCAGAGGGATGGAGGCTGACTGCAGGCTCTGTTCAGGGTTTGGCTCGTGGTGCTGTTAGTGGCAGTGTGATAATGTTTGGGATGGAAACTCCAGAAGGGACCCACACAGATATCACTGCTGGTCAAACTGATCCCCTGAGCGCTGCTGATAAGGAGCCTGACACAGCTGATACAGGGATGCTCTGTTCCAAGGAACTAACAGCAAGTTAAAGCTTCCCATCAAACCTCAATTTTCTCTCCTTGGTAGTTTGTTTTCCGTGCAGTAACTTGGTTTGAATGCCCTCAGAATGGCAGCACTGCCTGACATTGGTGTTTTTGTGTGTGTGACATCTGAGCTGGGCTTGTTTTGTCTGCAGAAGAGAAAGCTCCAGGGAGATCTCACTGTGGCCTTCCAGTACTTGGAAGTGGTTTATAAAAAAGGAGAGCAAGTTTGTACATGGGCAGATAGTGACAGAACAAGGGGAAATGGATTTAAACTAAAAGGGGAGAGATTAGATTAGATATGAGGAAGAAATTCTTCCCTGTGAGGGTGGGGAGGCCCTGGCACAGGGTGCCCAGAGAAGCTGTGGCTGCCCCTGGATCCCTGGAAGTGTCCAAGGCCAGGTTGGATGGGGCTTGGAGCACCCTGGGACAGTGGAAGGTGTCCTTGCACATGGCTGGGGTGTGGAATGAAGTGATTTTTAAGGTCCTCTCTAACCCAAACCATTGTGGGATTGTGATTTCAGCAGGGGAATTGGAGCCCAGGCTGCAGCCCCTGCTTTCCAGAGGCAGTGCTTGGATAGCTGAGACTCCTGGGATCTGAGAGAGCCTGAGAGCAGGGCTGGCAAATTGGCTTCCTCAGGCTCTGGTCACGCAGTGTTTGCACAGATGGTGGGACATGGCTGCGTTTCATTCTCTGGAATGAAATGTATTTATTGTGCAGGCTCAGCTGAGGACAGGGCTGATTCCTTAGTGGGACTCTGGGAAGCAGTCAGCACTTCTGTGACCTGTTCTTCCATGGCTAAGGGAGAACAGGCTTCAGCAAGCACCCACCAAACATTGCATAATTAGTGGCATGTAATTTACTTAATTTATTCTTCTCTAGGAGTTAAATACATCAGACGTGTCTGTCAGCGTGCACACAGGCACAATGTGAAATATGCTGGATTAATTTAATTAATTTAGTCCAAAGCAAGTCTTAGACCAGTTAAAAGAATTCCTTGCTTTTTTTGTGCTGTCTGACAGCCCAGCAAGCACGAACGCAAATCCTGAGCTCCTTCCCCTTCCCACTTGGAATCGCCATATGGAAAAGAGACGTGGCTTCCACCCCGCTCCAGAGTCATGGAAATGAGCTGTTATGAAATGAGGAAAAGGAGCTGTATCCTGACAATTTCTGAATGAGCAGCTGGAGAATTGACGTAATTGCAGGGCGCCGGGAGAGAGCCGAGAGAAAGGAGGAGTCAGGTTAGAAAAGGAGTGAAAACAAGAGTGTGTTTAGGAAAGCTGAGCTCTCCTTCCTTTCCTTTTTGGCCTGGATGAGGTTTTGCCATTGCCAGGTACAGCTTCCTTCGAAGCAAATAACTCATTTATGGCCAGAAGGACCAGTTGAAAGAATTGATTTCCAGTAGTGTGCAGCCATTTTATAAAATATCCTTTATAAAATATTTTTATAAATCCCTGGCTCTCCTGTGTGGCAGATAATCTAATAAACAGAACCTGGAAGTTTCATCACATGGAAATAGGAAAATAAATGTGAAAAAGATGGTCTTGTCTGCAGATGGCCTGTGTGAAAGAAGCAGAGATAGGGATGAAATTAGTTCTGAGGTCTGCTTAATATAATCTCTCTCTCCTGCTGTCTCCAAGGAACTGGGAAATCCACATATCCCACTCATAGTGCTTTGTGTTGTGCACACAGCATGGTTTTCCTGGAGTTCAGGTGATGGGAACAAGGATGTCCCCTAGGAGACCATGGCCACTTCTGTGCCTGGAGATGTTCTCCCAAAATCTGTTAATATCTGCTTAAAAAAACTACTCTCCTTCAGATTCTGATGTTTTGAAGGGACAAAACAATCCCTTCTTCTCTGCACTGGTTGTTGGTTCAGCTGCTGGAAAGAGCAGAGGGAGAGGAAGATGTGGAAGATGCCATCCAGGCACCAGGAGAGGGGATGTGGCACGAGCTGTCCCTCTGGCAGCAGGATGGTGGGGACTCTCCTCAGCCCCCTGTCCTGGTGCTTGGATCCTTGCTCAGGACTGGGAGCTCCATTCAGCTCTCTGAGCTGGGGGCATCCAAGGATTTGTGCCCATCTTGGTACCCACTGCTAGTGCAGGATGAGTGAAAACACAAATCATGGAATCCCAGAATAGTTTGGGTTGGAAGGGACCTTAAAGCTCATCCAATTCCACCCCTGCCATGGGCAGGGACGCCTTCCACTATCCCAGGCTGCTCCAAGCCCTGTCCAGCCTGGCCTTGGACACTTCCAGGGATCCAGGGGCAGCCACAGCTTCTTCTGGAATTCCATTCCGGTCCCTCCCCACCCTCCCAACCAGGAATTCCTTCCCAATATCCCATCCATCCCTGCCCTCTGGCAGTGGGAAGCCATTCCCTGTGTGCTGTCCCTCCATCCCTTATCCCAAATTCCCTCTCCAGCTCTCCTGGAGCCCCTTTAGGCCCTGCAAGTGGCTCTGAGCTCTTCCTGGATCCTTCCCTTCTCCAGGTGAACACCCCCAGCTCTCCCAGCCTGGCTCCAGAGCAGAAGGGCTCCAGCCAAAGTGCTGGTCCCACTTCCCTCTGTCTGCATGCCTGGAGGTGGGATTTGTCTGGTCTGGGAAGGTGGCACAGCTGTTGCACCCCGATGGCTGAGTTAGAGTCAGAAATATTTAAGTTTAATTTGATTTCCAAATCCTTTCCTGCCCCCGCCGTGAGTCACATCCTATCCAAGGATCTCTCCACTGTCTTTTCTGTGCAGCTGGAAGAAGAAAATAAAAATTGGACTGGCTTAGCTGAGCAGGGCTTTGGGAAACACCACAAGAGAGGAGGCATTTCCTATCCTTTATATGGCCCTTGCAGCTTGGCAGTGCTTAAAAAGAGCACAGGAGCCTGTGGCCCTTTGGCACGGGGCCATCCTTACCTGTTGGGAATGCCTGAGTGCTGGAAAAGGTGTTTGGTGTGTGCCTGCTCTCAGACACCTCCATTTGCTGATGTGTGCCTGGATCCTGACTCCATGGATTTCAAATGGGAAGGATTTTTTTTTCCTGGAGGCCCCTAAGCGGTGACACAGGGCAGGGGCTGGTGCTCGAAGGGATTTTAGTGCTGCAGTCTGGTGGAGAATCTCGTTTTTCAGAGCGTTTGGGACTTTTGTTTAGCTAAAAAACCTCCAAGCATTGGAAAGAAAAGATCTTTGTCTTTCAGCTGTGAGCAAAGAAAGCTCACAGTATATGTCCGAGAGGCACCAGAAATCCCCTGGCAACCAGGCTTAATGATCCTGGTACTTCCTTGTGGGATCTTAGGAAATCACAAAAATGCTGCTGTTATTTAAAATATGGAGTTACTGCTGGAGGCTTCTTTATAGAGAGGCCCAGAATGGGCAAATCCTATCCTTCTTGATATTTATAACTTCTCTTTTAGTGTGTGCACACGCAGTCCTTGTGCTTTGAAACAGCTCTAAGCTGGGTCCCCAAGGTCAGGGGCTGGAACAGAGACTGAGGAGGTTTAGCTTGAGGCAAAATTTGGGATTACAGCCCGAGCCTGCGATCCGGGAAGTTTTTGTTGGAATGTGGGGGGAACTTTCCACCTCACGCTCCTTTCCCTGCTGGCCAGGAGGTTTCACGTGGCTCTAGGTGAGCTGGCTGGCACATTAATCACCTTGGGCATCTCTTCCCTGTGCTGGAAAGTTTGGAAAGACCAGGAAAGGAAAATTACTGGAGCCAACCTGCTCTTTGCAAATCCCAGAGCTGCAGGTTTTAAAATGCATCCGGGTCCTGTGAGACCCTTCTGTGGGATCCCTCCACAGCCCAGGCAGCAGCTCCACAGGGAACTTTGCCATTTCCAAGTGGGAAAGTGGGCAGTGCCTGTGCTTTGTGTGTGCTTTCCACTTGGGAGTGGAGAAGTGGCTTTTATCGGGATGGGCTTGTGCCTGCATGGCCTGGTTCCTGCTGGGAATATCCCAGGGGCTGCTGCCCACGAGGCTGATGGCAGGAACAGCGGATTGCACTTGGAGCATCAGCACAGGCTGCACATGGAGCAGGAATGTGTTGCTACAGGAACAGCAGTGGTACAGGATGCACAAAGGCAGCATCCTTTGATAGAGATGTGAGATCCTTGGACACATCAGCTGGAGAGCTGCTTCCATTTTTGAGTCAGCCTTCAGGAAGGACCTGGTGGGGAGTGTCCAGAGGAGAGCAGATCCTTAGGTAATGTGGTAGAAGGGATGATCAGGAGGCTTGGACTTCTCTTTCCCAGCTGAGAAAGGGCTAAGGGAGGTGTTATGGCAGGTGCTGTGTATGTAGGAAGTTGCAGGGATGTGTTCTCCATGTAGGATAAAATCCAGCAGATGTGTTGGTCAAGGGATATTCCAGCAGGGAACGCTCTCCCTGTGTGGAGCACGGGGTCAGATGACCCCAAAGTGGCGTGGAGTCTCCATTGGGATGTCTGAGGCCATGTGCAGCAGATCTGCTCTGGAGGATGCTGTTTTGGGATGGATAATGGAGCTATTGGGCCTCTTATCACCTCTGTGGGTGACTCCTCACTGTGCAGAGGAAGGACCCAAACCCCTCTCGTTTTCCCTGCTCACACAGGTAGTTTTGCAGACAAGGCTTACGAGTGGAGCTCTGAGGAGGAGGAGTCTGTGAGGAAGGCAGGGCCGGTGCAGGTCCTCATTGTCAAGGATGACCACTCCTTTGAGCTGGATGAAGCCGCCCTGAACCGCATCCTCCTGTCCGAGGCCGTCAGAGATAAGGAGGTCGTGGCTGTGTCCGTGGCTGGAGCCTTTAGGAAAGGAAAATCGTTCCTGATGGACTTCATGCTGCGGTACATGTACAATAAGGTAAGGCTGCAGCTCAGGGAGCCCTTCCCAGGGCAGGGCGTTCCTCGTTGCTCCTGTGTGCTGCACAGGGATGAGCTGGACAGGGTTTGGTGCTCTTGGGATGCTCAAGCTTCTCATGAGTGTGGGCTTCACAAAATTAAACAGAGCAGATCCTTCCCCAGGAAGGAATGTCTCGTGGACTCTTGACTTTGGAGCAGGGATGTTCACATCTGCTGCCCTGAATCACAGAATCATTTAGGTTGGAAAATCCCTCTGAGATCCTTGAATCCAGCTGCTAACCTGCATCACCATATTCACCACTAAACCATATCCCTAGGTGTCATATCCGTGTCTTTTGAACACTTCCAGAGATGGGGACTCCACCATGGCCCAGGGCAGCCTGTTCCAATGTGTGACCACCCTTCCCTGAAAAACTTTCCCTAATATCCAACCCAAACCTTCCCTGGTGTAACTTCAGATTATTTCCTCTTTTCCTGCTGCTTGTTCCCTGGGAGCAGAGCCCCATTCCCACCTGGCTGCACCCTCAGGGAGTTGTGCAGAGCCAGAAGGCTCCTCCTGAGCCTCCTTTTCTCCAGGCTGAGCCCCACTAATTCCCACAGCCTCTCCTGGTGTTCCAGCCCCTTCCCTGGACACACTCCATCCCTTCTATGTCCTTCTTGTTGTAAGGGGCCCAAAACTGCCCCCAGGATTTTGAGGTGCCTCGGCAATAAAGGAAGGAAAAACCTCCCTTATGGGGTTCTTAACCTCTCACCCTTTTATAAGGAACCCTCTCCAGTAGGGACTGTCCCTCTCTAGCACTGGGGCGGAGGCAGCACAGGGGAAAAGTGTAAAACCAAAGTGAGTTTGAGGATTCCAACAACTTCTGTTCCTCCCTGCAGGAAGCAGTGGACTGGGTTGGGGATTACAACGAGCCTCTGACTGGGTTCTCCTGGAGGGGCGGCTCCGAGCGGGAGACGACCGGGATTCAGATATGGAGCGAGGTTTTCCTGGTGGACAAGCCCGATGGCACCAAGGTGGGTGTGTGTGTGTCTGTTACTGTCAGCTCATTTTCCTCTTCCAGCTTTTGAGGCTCTCCTGCCTTGTCTTAGGTGGCTGTGCAAGTTTAGGGAAGGTTTTCAATACCCTGTCCCTGTTTTAGCATGGATGGGTTTAATGCAGTGATGTGATGTGCAATGTCCCTGGTATGTTCTCTAAGTGTCCCTCTAGCTCTGGGCATCCCAGAGTTTATTTCTGTACTCTTCCCAGAGATCTTGAATCCTTGCAAACTGCTCCCCTTTCCTAGAGCAGCAGCTGTAAAGTGGAGTTTCTTCATCCAGAGTTGTCACAGTGGATTTGCAGCACCCTGCACATTCAGCTTACAGCCAGGAATATTTGTATTTATCTGCACTTCAACGCAGAGCAGGGCACCAAAGTGCCACTGAGTCATTCAGGGTGTGATTCCTAACTCTGCCTGGGTGTGTTTGGGTTAGGGAGGTGCAATATGTGTTTGATTTCTGGTGCAGACTCAGGCGGAGCCTCCCCTGCACCGACAGCAGCTGTTTGAGGAGCAGAGCTGTTCCCTCACTGCCCTGTAGAGCATTAATTCTGCTGCCTGCTGGAGTCCCCCTGCTGTCAGGGGATGTGCTTTTCCTTCATCCCCCACCGATTAGGAGGCTGAGGCAGAAGCAGTGAGACTCCCAGCACGGGAACTCAGCTGGCATTCACCCTGTGGCACACGGGGTGGGTTTGCCTGGGTGCAGGTCCTGGGGGTGCTGACAGGAGCTCTGTGTCCCACAGGTCGCTGTGCTGCTGATGGACACCCAGGGCACCTTTGACAGCCAGTCCACCCTGCGGGACTCGGCCACCGTGTTTGCCCTCAGCACCATGATCAGCTCCATCCAGGTAAGAAACCTCTGGGCTGCAGTGATGCCTTTCCTTGGT
>VZTH01005223.1:0-11826 GCA_013397815.1 Aleadryas rufinucha
AGTCTTTGATAGATTTGTTAATTAGCAAGGCCTAAAATGAGATACCCGAACTATTGTGGGTGTGCATTTGGATGTGCATTCCAGCGTGCTCCACCTGGACAGGGTGCACCAAGGATCCTTCAAATAAATACCAAGGTAAAATCCCTTTTTTCCCCTCTAACCGTGTTTGGCTCTTGATTTTAAGACCAAGGAAAGGCATCGAAATACTGTGGAAATTCCCGGGGGGAGTGCTGTGGGGAGAGCCAGAGTGCCAGGAGCACCCCGTGCCTCCCACCCTGGGGGTGCAGGGTGCCCTCACCTGCAGGGTGAGCTTGCCCAGGGGCTGCCCCGGGCCCTTCCCAGCCCTGGTGAGTGCAGCTGCCCCCTGCCCCTGCCCCTGCGGCTGCTGCTCCCAGTTCTTCTCCCGCAGGGGCTCCCTCCAGGGCTTGCTGCTGCCCCAGGGCTCAAACCAGGCTGGCCCAGGGCCAGGAACGGCACTGCATTGGTTTTCTTTCCTCGATTCACGTTTCAAACCCTCTGCTGGGACAAGCCATGGAGTGCCTGGTAAAAGAGCACAGAAGAAGATTTGAGGTGATTCATGTGCCTGCTGTCCATCCCCATCCATGGTCCCTTATCCTGGAGGAATCCCAGAGGCTGGGGGGAGCAGAGAGCTGGGAGGGGACTCAGGCAGGAGAGCTGATCCCACCTGCCCCAAGGGGTGTCCCAGACCACAGCATGGTCAGCAGGGAGAGCTGAGGGAAGGGAAAGGGGATATTTGACTTCCCAAGTCAGCACCAGGCTCAAAGGGGCTTTCTGGGAATGGGAGAGGGGGCAGGGGCTGAAGGGCCCCTCCAGGGGGTTCCACAGAGCCTGGAGAGGGACTTTGGACAAGGGGAATGGCCTGAAGCTGAAGGAGGGCAGGTTCACACCGGGTATCAGGAAGGAATTCCTCCCTGGGAGGGTGGGAAGGGGCTGGGCTGGAATTCCCAAAGAAGCTGTGGCTGCCCCTGGATCCCTGGCAGTGTCCAAGGCCAGGCTGGACATTGGGGCTTGGAGCAGCCTGGGACAGTGGGAGCTGTCCCTGCCCATGGCACTGGATGGATTTAAGCTCCCTCCCAACCCAAACCATTCCAGGATTCTCCAAGTGGAGAATGAATTCCTTGCCTTGCTGTGCTTGTGTGGCTTTTCCTTTCCCCATTACCCTGTCTGTAACCCAGCCCAGCGATTCCCTCACCCTGACCCTGCCCATCCTGTCCCACACCCCTGGGGAAGGGAAGGGCTGCTGGGGCTCAGGTGCCAGCTGGGGTTAAACCACAGCAAAGCCCAGCTTTGCAGCTAAGCCCAACCAGTGGCAACACTGCAGCTCAATTCCAGTGGGAATTCCTGTAGGAAACACCTTGGGCAGGGTCAAGAGAATTCCTTCCCCAGGTGTCCCAAAAGCACCAAGTCTTTATCAAACACCGCTTTTGAAAAGCACAGAACTGTTCATTTTCCAGGTTTCTCTCCATGGAAAGAACAGTTATTTACCAGCAACCACACATTTTCAAGGAGCCTCCCTGCGGGCCTAAGCCCTGTGGCTCTTTATCCACATTTTGGGAGATCAAATGCTCTCCATCTCCCGAATGTTCGGTGTGTCTCCAGGAATTCAGTCACTCACAGTTTACACACACAGTGATGTGAATACAGCAGCTGGGATTCTGAGCAGATACTCTGAATTTTCTAAATTAAACCCTTAAGGGAGAGAACGATCAGTCCCCACAACAACAACAACAGTGATGAGTAAGGGAAATATTTTTAAACATTTAATTGTGACGTTGTGAAGGGTGGCAGGAATTTAAGAGAGACAAAAAAAAAAAGAAATGAAAACGTCAGGAGGCTCCACCAACAGCCTAAAAATGCAACTCTCAACAACAGAGTCGAGTTCTTCCCAATTTTCACTCAAGCACTCTGGAAAAACCTCCTGGGAAGCCTCAGGGCATGAGACATTAGGACGAGCTGGTGACCAGCACTGAGAGTTTAACAGAAGGTTTTGTGTCCCAGAAATTAACATTAATTATGTGTGATTCCCGTGTTATCCTTCCTCACCTTGTTAACCCCTTCCTACCTGCACTCCCTGCGTGTGGCAGCCACTCCAGGAGTGACAGTGCCCCCAGAACTCAGCACCAGCACCCCCTGGTAGTGGTTCTGGCTGGGATCCCACTAAATCCCGGTGGGATTGGCTGTGGCAGGGACAGACCCGGGGGTCCCCAGCCCCCCTGCAGCCCCCCTGGGTGCTGACCTTGCTGGAAGTGCAGCCTGCTCCTCCTTGTCCGTCTGTCCGTGAGGAGCCTGTCCGGCTGTGCCCGCTGCTGCTGCCCGGCTCCGGCCGCTCCTCCGGCCCCTCTGCGGCCGCCCTGCCACAGCCCTGGGGGCCCCGGCCACGGCCCCGGGGGCTCCTGCCACGGCCCTGGGGGCTCCTGCCACGGCCCCGGGGGCTCCTGCAGCTGCTGGCTGCCCCTGGGGGTGGGGAAGGTCACCCCAACATCCCGGGTGTTCTTCTTGGTGGCACTGCTCACGATCTCCAGGTCTCCTGGAGCGGGAATGAGCAGGGACATCTCACTCCCCTGTGCCAGGGCAGGGAGTGACCACCCTCGACACAACTCACTTCAGCCTTCCAGAGTCAGAACCTTTCACATCCCCACTCCCCCAGACCAAGCAGAGTTTCCAGGATTGTTACTATGGGATGATCTGAGTGAAATGAGAGTGGTGAAAAGCAAATACCCCAAGCACAATAAACATCTATATGGGGGTGGGAATCAAACCTGAATTAACTCTGCCCTATGAAAATCCTTCCCCAATTCAATCCCCTTGCACACAAGCAGTAATAAATAAATAACTGCTGTATCTGATGAATAAACCAAGGCCATTACTCAATGTGATGATGGGGAGTTGGCGTGGAAATGAAAGCAGCGAAGAAACTGTTAATTACCACCAGAAAAAAACCCAACTGCAGAACTGCACCAGGCCAGGAGCAGCTCGGGATTGAAATAGAATTTAACACCCAAAATATTCCCAGGAAGAACACGGCACACTGCAGTTGCCTTCTGAAATAGCATATGCCCACAAAACCCATTCTGGGAGGAACAGATGTCTTGGGGAGAAAACAATAGATAAAAAAAGGCAGTTCACCTTTGCTATTGGAATGGATCAGAAGCTCAGGTTAATACATTTACAAGTGACAAAACTGGTATTAAAGCAGCCCAAAATGGCAAATAAACAGCTCATGCTCACTGAACACATCATCCTTCTCTGACGGCATTTGAAGTGAATTTGGGCAGTGCTGCCTGTTCAGACCCCTCACCAGAAACACCCAGACTCGGGAGAATGGGCTCCAAAG
Source organism: Aleadryas rufinucha (assembly GCA_013397815.1). Taxonomy (NCBI): domain Eukaryota; kingdom Metazoa; phylum Chordata; class Aves; order Passeriformes; genus Aleadryas; species Aleadryas rufinucha. The sequence goes on from VZTH01005223.1 coordinate 3,356, forward strand.
GCAGCAGGAATCCAGGAAAGTCTGGAATTCCGGGACCCACCTGCCTGGATCCCTTTGTTCAGCATCCGTGTCCGTCGCTTGTGGCTCAGAGCAGAGCTCGGCCCCCAGGAACTGCTGCTGGCACCGGGGGAATCCGAGGAAAAGGGGATGGTGCTCTGCAAAAACAGCCAAGAGGACAGAAATTCCTGAAACTCCAACCGAAATGAGCAGAAAACGGGTTTCAAACAGAAAAAAAGTCACTGCTTTTCCCTCGTTGTACCTCGGTTCTATCGCTATTAACGCTGATCCCAGGCTGATCTCTCTCCCTGCTCTGACAAAAACCAGCCCTGGCTCCATCCCTGGCTCCATCCCTGTGCTCCAGGGCACTTCCAGCAGCCCTGGCTCCATCCCTGTGCTCCATCCCTGTGCTCCAGGGCACTTCCAGCAGCCCGGTTTTGTAGGAAAAGCACATTATTGCTGTGGGAAGAGCTTGCTGGGATCAGATTCTGCACAGCACTGGGCATCCTCCAACTCACCTGGGAATGTTCAGCTGAAGGGAGAGCTCCGAGCCCCTGGCAGGGCCTGAAGGGGCTCCAGGAGAGCTGCAGAGGGACTGGGGACAAGGCCTGGAGGGACAGGAGCCAGGGAATGGCTTCCCAGTGCCAGAGGGCAGGGATGGATGGGATATGGGGAAGGAATTGCTCCCTGGGAGGGTGGGGAGGCAAAATCCTTTCAAAGCTCCCCCACCCTGTGATCCTCACCAGAGCCCTCCAGGTGGGAAAAAACAAACCCAAAAAATCTGAGAAACAGGAGGGACATGGAAGGAGCAAGGCTGAGGCACAAGGGGAGCCTCACACCCTCACTCACACCACGCCAGGTGTGGGAGCTGCAGGGCTGGACACAGCCCAGCCTGGAGATCACTCATTAATTTAAATTAATAAAGCCATGAAAAAGCAGGAATCCTGCCCCAAGCCCGGGCTCTGTGGAGCACAGGGGCTGGGGATTTGAGAACACCCATGGCCTGGCAGCACTTCCAGCCCTGACAGTCCCTGCAGCCCCCCTGAGCCCCAGCTCTGATTCCTGAACCGCATCCTCCCCTTGCCCACAGCAATTAGCAACCTGGGTTAATTGGTTAATTAACTGGTGTCCTGTGAGTAACCCCCAGCAGGAGCCACGATGGAAATGCAGAGGCCTCTTCATTCCCTTTCATTGGAGTTCTGCCACCCCTAAACAAAATTTCACTTCAGTATTGAAAAGAGGTGATTTTGACTCCCATAAACTTGTTTTTTTTTAAATTTCCTGTAACTATCCCAGCTCCAGGAGAGGCACTGCACAGATGCAGGGACATGGATTTTCTCTCAGATAATACAACATGTGAACATTCCAATTGGGAATGTGTCAATCTGAATTATGGGCTCGGCAAAAATGTGTGAAATCAGGGAGAACAACCCCAAAATATCCCCGTCCCAGGCACGTGCAGCACCGAGCAGCAGCAGCCCCTCAGCCCTGGGCAGTGCCAGCAATATTCCCGTTTGGATGAGGACATTCCCTGTTCTCCAGCCCTCAGCTCTGCCCCTGCTGCCAGATGGGAGGGACTGGGAGGGACTGGGTGGGCAAGAACCTCCTGGGGTGGCTCTGGGAGCTGCCAACACAAAAAGCTGATGGAGTTTCCTGGAAGCAGAGCTGCCAATGGGCTGCCAGAACCCTGAGCTCCAAAACGCAGCATTCCCACAAGGATGGGGGCAGGAATCTCCCTGGGAGCCGGGCTCCTGCTCGGAATGAAGATCTGCCTCGGAACCACACACATTTGCACTAAAATTCAAATAAATCCTGGCTTTTCCTCAGCTAAACAGCCCACAAATGACCAAAACTGGAATTTTACATGAAATTTGCTATTTTGCCATCAATTTTCTCTCACTCCTTATTTGAGGGGGAGTGCCATTTATTTCCCTTATTCCCTTCTAATGCCATTTATTTCCCTTATTCCCTTCTAATGCCATTTATTTCCCTTATTCAAGGGAATAAGGGAAATTATTCTTCAGATGGATTTTTTAAAAGAATATTTCATCACCAGATCAAAAAGATGTGTTTCTAAAGCCAAGGGGGTTCAATGAGCCTTTAATGGGTTTATTCCCCTGAGCATTAATTCCATTTGTCATCTCACAGGTGATTTTAACAGGTAAAAAAACAGATTTGGGGTTAAGGTTCAACGGACCCTGAAAAATTAATCCTGTGAATGGAATGTGGAATAAAATCATCTCCTAAACTCTACAACCATGCCAGAAATGTTGGATCCTAATGCCAGTGTTCTGATAAACAGTCCTAATACTGCAAAGTTCAGGGCAGTTTTATTTGCTTTAAATAAATGTAATAAATAAAAATATTCAATAAAATATTTTTAAACCATTCTTCACCTTCAAAAAGATTGTTTCTCCCTCAGATTTATTTAGTTATTTTCATAATTTTTCATTATTTCATAGTTCACTGGCTTATTTGACACACAGACTTGGAGTTATTTCTATGAAATAAAATAACTAACTTCAATTAAATCTCGTAGTAATGATGCCAATTCCACTTTCTTCTGGAAATACAAAAAATGAAAGAAATAATTCAATATTCCTCACTTGTTCTGTACTTTTCACCATTCCTGTGGATTACAGAACCCCCAAACTCTGCAATTCCTTACTAAAATCACCAAATCCAGGCTAAGTCCCTGCTAAAGGACATTTCCATTTCTCCTCCAAAGGGCAACAGCCGAATTCACCTGCAGGAATTATTCCCTGCACTTCCACACAGCTGCACTGCAGAGTTCCCACCTGGAATTCTCAGCCCTTTAAAGAAGCCTCAAGTGCTCAACACAGAAACTGAAGAAGCTCACAGCCAGCCAGACAAAACCATCCCCTCATTTACAACACAAACAGCAGGAAAATTCCGACAACGACTGTTCTGCTCCTTGTCCAGGGGCATTCAGGCAGGAATTTGCACCAAATCCACAACCTCACGTTGGGCACTGCCAATGCCAGAGCCTGCAGGTGCCCAGGACAGCAGGATTTGCTTCCCAAGGGAATCAGACTGGGAGAGCAAAGGGAAACATAAAGCATAACTGATGTTTTATCATCTTTAGGAGCTGCCCTGGCTCCTGGAGGGGCAGATGTTGGCTGGGGCTGCTCACACAGAAGGCAGAATCCTCCCCTATAACCATTCCCTGGAGGGGCAGGTGTTGGTTGGGGCTGCTCACACAGAAGGCAGAATCCTCCCCTATAACCATTCCCTGGACGTTTTCAATGCCTCCCAGCTCAGGGAGCCCGTCCAGCACTGGGGAAGCTCCTGGGGGTTACTCAGAGCTGCCCTTCGGGCTCACTGAGCACTCACCTGGCTCTGCTGCCTCTTCCCGAGTCCCTCAGCAGTGCCCTGGGGACACCCCACAGCCGCTGCTCCGCCGCTCTCCTCATCCTCCTGCTGCTCCGAGCGGCTCTTCTGGTGCCTGATGGCACAGTACAGCTGGGCCAGCCTCGGGGACAGCTTCGGGGCCACCCCCGGGGCCACCCCCGGGGCCAGCCGGAGCCTGTGCCGCCCGAAGGCCCGCAGCAGCCGGGCCGTGTCGATGGTGGACACGGACAGGGAGCTGCTGCCCTCGCTGGTGTCCAGCCCCGCCCGGGTGTCCGTGTCCAGCCCCGCCTGGGTGTCCGTGTCCAGCCCCGTCTGGGTGGCCGTGTCCAGCCCCGCCTGGGTGGCCGTGTCCAGCCCCGCCTGGGTGGCCGTGTCCAGCCCCGGGGTGCTGCTGCAGGTGCTGCTGCAGGTGCTGCTGCAGGTGTTGGTGTCTCTGCTCAGCCTTGCCCCCCAGGAGCTGTCACTGGGAGCTTCCAGGCGCTGCTGCTCCTGCAGGATCCCGTTCAGCTGCTGGCTCTCCCTGTCCCCCGGCCTGCTGGCCCCGGGCCACCGGGGGCTGTTTCTGCCGTGGCTCTCTCGTGGCCTCTCTCCCGCTCGCGCTCCCTTCGGCTCCGCGCCGCTCCCGGCCCTGGCTCTTCCTGCCGGCCGAGCTCCCGTCCGCTCCCTTCCCTGGGTTCTCTCCTCAGGAACCTTCTCCCCGGCTGGTGCCGGTGCCAGGGCGTGCCTGACGGGATTCTGCAGGACCCTGGCCAGCCGATCCAGGCGCTCCACGAGGGACAGCTCGCCGCCGTTCCCCAAGCCCTGCTGCTGCTGCCTCCTCTGGCGCTCCAAGAACTTCACCCACAGCTCATCCAGGCTGCCCCCGGAGCGGCTTCTCTGCCGTGGTGCGTTCCCCACGTTCTCACCCAGGTGAGGTGCCCGGCCACGTGGCAGAGGACGGTCTCCAGGTGCTCCCTGGTGCAGCCCCATCCCGGCTGCCTCGTCCCCCAGGGACGCGCTCAGATCCTCGCTCCGGCTCTCATCGGCCTCTGCGGCCAGAGCGACGAATTCCCGCTGCCCTCGCGGCCCGGGGGGGACACAGGAGCCCTGCTGGTGCCGCTGTGCCCCGGCCAGGGCGGCCCCCGAGCAGGGGGGAGCGTGTCCAGCCCCGGGAGTGTCCCTGCAGAATTCCCTGGAGCCCAGGCTCCGGCTCTCGGGCACCGGGCGGGGTCCGGGGATGGACCGGGGAGGGTTCACAGGCTCCGAATGATCCCCGAGTTCTGCAAGAGAAAAAAAACACTTCAGTGTTTTATTTCTTAGCTTAAAGTGGAGGGTTTTCATCCTAAAACTTCCAAAATACACCAAAGGATTAAAAGCAGGAGGGCTGAGCTCATTCCCACATTGCAGTGAACCTGAAAACGCAGTCTGAGCATTATTAAAGGCACATAAATCGTATTTTCTACCATTTGCAACATGGAATCCAAGGGAATATTACAGCCAAGTGAGTCTGGGGAGGAATCCAATTCCACCTCAGGGAATTGCCCTGACCAGCACTGAACTGAGCCTTAATTCAGTCAGGGCATGGTTTGGGTGGGAAGGGACCCTAAAGCCCACCCAGTGCCATGGCAGGGACACCTTCCACTGTCCCAGGGTGCTCCAGGGCCTGTCCACCCCGGCCTTGGACACTTTAAAGTCACTTCTAATATAACTTCATATTTAACAATATGAATCATTTCATATTTCATATGAAAGAATTTTATAATTATTTAATACTATCAATAATTTCACATTAAAAATATGGCATTTAAAATGTGCTTTGTTTTGTGCTCTTTGTGTAAAGGCCTGGATGATTCCACCTCTTCCCTTCCTCACACAGGGTTTGTGGAACACAGAGATCAGGGATGATTCCACCTCTTCCCTTCCTCACACAGGGTTTGTGGAACACAGAGATCAGGGATGATTCCACCTCTTCCCTTCCTCACACAGGGTTTGTGGAACACAGAGATCAGGGATGGTGCAGCCAGGCCCAGCCTCACTAACTCTTGAAAGTGCAGGCATTTTTCTTCCCATACAAGGGCAATGTTTATAAACTTGTGTAAGAGGCTTCCTCCACATCCTCCTGACAAATGAGATCAGGCTTGGGAATGCCAGGCAGAACTTTGCTATTCCTGGCTTTTTAGAAAGTTACCAAGAAATGGAAGGAATGTAAACAGGCAAAAAATAAAAATAAGTTTGTATAGAGAAACTTTTTTTTAAAAAAAAAAATACATAACTTGCATAATTTTAAGCTCTAGACAAGCTCTGTGGGTAGAGGTAATCTTTTATTAGATCATCTAAAAATACAGTTGTAGAAGTCAGGGAAGATTTAAGACATGCAAGTCTTTCTTCTGAAAGATTCTTTAAAGTTCCAGCTGCACTGGCTGCCTCCACTAAAGATTCTTTCTCCTTAAGTTCTTTTCTTACCTGGGCCTTTAGACCACCACAGTTAAAAAAAAATATTAGGAGGTGATTTTATATTAACACTTGTGTTCCCCTCTCATTTTTATCCAGGTTACTGATGTTACATAATCACTGACATTTCCCTCTGCCAATAAAAACTGCCCTCTGGAAACACCAAAATCTCTCCATTCTGAGAGGAAAAGCTTCAAATAAAAAAAAACAAACACCCAGCTGAAGTGAAAAATGAAAACAATCAGATGAAATCCCTGTCAACACCTCAGGATAAGTTCCTGAGGAGCCACCAGCTGCCTCAGGAGAGATGCAGCCACGCAGGAGGGATGCAGCCACGCAGGAGGGATGCAGCCTCAGGAGAGATGCAGCCACGCAGGAGCTCTCTGGGTGCAGTTACCTGTCCAGCAACGAGCACCAGGGAGCTCAGCAGCCCCTCACTGTCACTGTCTGAGCTGGACCAAACCCGTGCCCACGAGGATGAACTTCAGCTGCTGCCACCAGAGCCGGGCTCAGAGCCAGCAGGGAGCTCAGCCCGACCCCAGGGGCAGCATCCCAACACACGGAGCTTGGGATGGCCTCTGCAGGAGGGAATCCCGACCCTCCTGCACGGAATGGCCTCTGCAGGAGGGAATCCCGACCCTCCTCCCTGGGCAGGCACGGAATGGCCTCTGCAGGAGGGAATCCCGACCCTCCTGCACGGAATGGCCTCTGCAGGAGGGAATCCAGGCTCCCCCTGCACAGAATGGCCTCTNGAATGGCCTCTGCAGGAGGGAATCCCGACCCTCCTGCACGGAATGGCCTCTGCAGGAGGGAATCCAGGCTCCCCCTGCACAGAATGGCCTCTGCAGGAGGGAATCCAGGCTCCCCCTGCACGGAATGGCCTCTGCAGGAGGGAATCCCGACCCTCCTCCCTGGGCAGGCTCCCCCTGCACGGCCAGGCTGCAGGGACAGCAGCAGAGCAGGCTGAAGGGCAGGGGACACCCTGGGGACAGAGCCCCTGTGTGACATCACAGCACAGCAGTGTCCTGGGCAGGGACAGCCCAGCCCAGCCTGGGGGAATCCCAGCTGCCTGCTCCACAGGGAATTCCTGACACCCCCCAGGGCCCTGGGGACACTGGGATGCCAGCAGGCACCGCTGGCCAAGGGTTCCATGGAATCAGGGAGTGATTGGGGTTGGAGGGACCTCAGAGCCCACCCAGTGCCACCCCTGCCATGGCAGGGACACCTCCCACTGTCCCAAGCCCCAGTGTCCAGCCTGGCCTGGGACACTGCCAGGGATGCAGAGGCCACAGCCTCTCAGGGAAACCTGGACTGTGTCAGTCAGGGAGAAGCAGAAAGATGAGGAAGAGAAAACAGAGTCAAATTTAGCATTTTCTGTCAACTGTCAGCGATGTCACAGGGACCACGGATCCTGAAATGCCAATCTTTTGCTCTGATTTCTTTCACATGTACGAAAACACACAAATAATTACCAAATTAAAACCGCATTCTCATTACCTGAAGGCTGTTCCAGGGGCATCCTCTGCTCCTCAGCCCAGGCCAGCTTGGGCCCGGCCCTGTGACTGTGGGTTGCCCCTCTCTGCTGGGCAGCTGCTCTGCCTGGAGGGGGATCATCCCTCAAAGCCAGCCCCGGGGCCAGGAGCCCTGGGGGAGCGTCCTCTGACCCTGCACAGAGAGAGCAGGAGGAGAAAATCAGGACACAGGAGGAGCAGAGACAGAAATGCCACAATTGACCAACAACTGTGAGCCCTGGCAGTGCCCAAGGCCAGGCTGGACACTGGGGCTGGGAGCAGCCTGGGACAGTGGGAGGGGTCCCTGCCATGGATGGGGGTGGGAAGAGATGATCTTTAAGGTCCTTCCCACCCAAACCATTCCCTGATTCCATGATCCTACCCCTGTCTCAGTGTTAGAAACCTAAAACTTTTCCTGCTGATTTCTCATCCTTGCCAATCCCACCGTGGATTTCCTGCACTCAGCTCCCTCAGCTGCTCCTCCTGAGCTGAGCCCTGCCTGCAGCAGGGACTGGGAAAAACAAAATGTATTTTTTCATCCTGCTGTACATTTTCCTAGAACCTTGTGCTGCTTCATTTGCATAGTGAATTTTTATATATGGCACTGTCATTTCTGCAAAACAACAGATTTGTACCACATTTGTTTCTCCCATTTTGGACACGTTTCCCCAGATAAACCTGAGAAAGGTCAGGAGCAGGGACACCTAAACCATTACAGCACGATTTGTGGTGTAATGACTGATCTGGGCACTGCTGGATCAGCCTGATCCCTTGGTCTCCCCTGCTGGAATTCAGGAATTGGGTATTCCTAACATGAGTTTTGTCTAGAGATAACTCTGGATATCAAAAAGCTCTGAGTGGAACCACCCTGCAAATGAAACCTGCAATGCCCAGTGCTCCATCCTCTGCAGGGAAAGTGGCAGAGATCTGACAGGATCCCAAGGGAGCAGCAATGCCCAGGGGGGAGTGAGGGATTACCAGGCTGCAGAACACGGAGCTTTGCTCCTTTCCACTGCCAGAAGGGAGCAAGAACCCCCCCTGCACCCCAGAGACAGAGAGCAGAGCCTGCAGGCAGGAACTGTCCCCTGTGGGGTCACACCCACGGATCACAGACAATTCAAACCCCCCTGCACCCCAAAGATGGAGAGCAGAGCCTGCAGG
>VZTH01005226.1:0-31584 GCA_013397815.1 Aleadryas rufinucha
AGGAGTATTTTACTTTCAGCCTAAAGGTATATTGTGTGCTAGTGACACTTATATATATATATAGCTATTTATTTATTACAATATCCACTTATTTATTACAAGTGTGTTAAACAGTGCAGTGTTTGACAGCTGTCTGAATTACTAAATCATCATTTGGGCCTTTGTCAAATCACTCATTAAATACCCTTCAGTGAACACTCAATCACCATCTTAATTTCTGTTCAATCATCAATTACTTACCATTTGATCATAATTTAATCATTAATCAAATTCTTTCAGTTAACAACTCAACAATGACTTGATAAATCACCAGTGATACCTAGGTGTCACTCCATGCACTTGAATTTCTTGGCTGTTGTAGAGTAGAAAAGGTCATTGCAAGTATTCACTGTAGAAGAACTGGACAGCTAATTGTGTGTGGCCTATAATAACACTGCATTACCGCGTAGGAGTCCTTCACTTTGAAAGTGTTTCTAAACATTCCAGATACTTTCTTGATCTTTTAGAGTCAGCCTCCTCCATGCTCTGTGGAGGACTCTGTTGTGAAAACATTATAGTCACCTCAGAAGGGAGTATTGGGTGAAGATGGCAAATAGCTATGAATAAAGCTAGTTGAGGTCTCTGTACTGCTGGGCACCAGTAGTGCTGAGGCATTTGCAGCACTCAGAAATGAAACATCTGTTGGAGGGCTGTTTTCCATTTCTTGACATGTGAATCTTCAGTAAATACTTTGAATTTGGTGGGACAGGGATTTGAGTCATTGTTTTCAGAGTAATGAGAGTTGAACTTAAAAATATTGTCTTAAATAACACCTTCTTACTGTGTTAATGATGGGACTGGGGATTTAGAGAACAGTTCTCGCTAGTGCTCGGGGAAGAAGTTCCTGTGTCAATTCCTTGTGATAAGTTAATTGCCCAATGTTTTGCAGATATATTTTTGTCTTGTTATGCAATATATTAAAGCAAGACAATGTTTATTGTTTAAGATATTTAGAATAATGTGTCTGCTGTTGCTAAGAATTCTGTTTCAGCCTGTAGGAAAGCTGCCAGAGCAATGAGATGAAAACCAGCACAGATCACATGGGTCACATAGTGCCTCTATTGCCTCAGGACTACGCTATTTCATACAACACTGAGCATTTACTGCTCTTAGATATATGAAATTTACAATTTTGATGAAGATGGATTGCTACATCTGGGCTTTTGGCTTGTTCTCTGATGAGATGGGCTCAACACATATCTGTTTTTCTGGTACTGAAATACAGTATTTTTTGTGCCATGAAGTGTGAATTCATGACTCCACTACGTGGTGGTTTTCCTGAATGATCAGCAACCTTGGTATGGTCCTACTTTTTGTGATTCTCCCTAAACTATCTTTCATCCCTGTCAGCTTTTCAGTGCCAGTGTGCCTACTTCCTGGGATAGCAGGAGCAATGGCACCTATGAGATCCTGCTTTTTGCTTTGCTACCTGTTCTCTCCAGCACTCCCCAGTGCACAGAAAAAGTAGACACTAGCCTTCCTCCATCAAAGTCTGATCTGAAAGGAAACCAGGCACTGTTGCAAAGAACACCAACAGTCTCTTTGGACCTTTCTTGATGCAAAAAAAATTAACGCAATAGGTGTATGAAGTGTATTTCATAGAATCATAGAATGATTTGGATTGGAAGGAACATTAAAGATCACCTAATTCCAACTCCCCTGCCATGGACATGGACCCCTTCCACCAGACCAGGTTGCACAGAGCCCCACTCAGCCTGGCCTTGAACACTTCCAGGGAGGGGGAGTCTACAGCTTCTGTGGACAAACCCTTTCTGGTGTCTTACCACCCTCATAGTAAAGAACTTCTTCCTAATACCTTATCTAAACCTGCCAACTTTCAGGTTAAAGCCATTAACCCTTTTTCTATCACTACATGCCCTTGTAAAAAGTCCTTCTCCAGTTCTCTCGTAGACCTTTTAGGTCCTCCCTGGTGCCTTCTTTTCTTCAGGCTGAAACACCCCAGCTCTCTCAGCTGGTCTTCATAGGAGGGGTGCTCCAGTTTTCCAATGATCTCCATGTTCCTCCTTTGGACTCTAACAGATCCAAGACCTTCTTATGTTGGGGACCTCAGAGCTGGGCACAGTACTCCAGATGAGAGTCCAGTTCCTAGTCCAGTAACTTGTTCCCAGACGAACATGCACCTCCTGTCATGAGAAAACGGCACAATTGAAATTTGGGCATGAGAAAGGCTGGCTTTTTCATCTCTGGGTTGTCTGTTTTACTCCTGCACCAGGCAGAGAGGCAGGATCATCCTATGCTCTTCTGTTACAACCAACATTTTGTGAAAATCTCAGACCTGCTTTGCATAACTCTGAAGAGAGGGAACTGTCTCACAGTTTAGTCACCATGTGGATATGCAAATATTTCCAGTCTTTTCTTCAAGGACCAGATGTTTCAGTTATTGTGGAAAATCCAAATGTGCTGCATAAGCAAGAAATCCGTTCATGCTTTCTAACACATCAGAAGGCAAATGCAGTGAGGGAGAGGTGTATGAGCAGTGAGCATCATCTGTAGGAGATGTATCTGTAAGATTTTTCCCGTATTCTGGAAGTTAAAGTGAGCAGTAGCTCTGCAGTATGGGGCAAAAATGAGATATTTACAACTTTTCTTTGCAGAACTTTATAAGAAAAAGGTTCAAGCTTGTATAATTTTATTTTGTTTGTATCCCACAGGTCTCTCAACAGAAAGCTCACTGTTCAGTTAAGACAGGACAAGACACTGTTAATCTTTGCCCTGGCCATGTTTCAGGTCCCTCTTTGTCTGTCTTTGGGGTTTCTCAAGATCTGGCTTATTGTGTGTGTGTTCTCTTTGTATATAGGTCACTTCAGACACTTTAACCCAGGAAGTCTCCTCCCTGGTCAGCCCAGGAGCAGCAATGCTCTTAGCTGACAGTGAGGAGGAGTTGGGGTAGGATTAGTATTCGACGTGCCTCACTCCAGATCATCAAATCTCACTATTTTCCAACATCAGATATTTCTGGGAAAGTCTGGACTCCATTTTTCTTCAGCTCCAGCTGGCAGCCGTTTTGACCCCATTGCCTTTTAATCATCTGTCCTCTAATTTATTTTATCACATGGTGATTTCCAAACACAAAAGAGGGAAAAAAATTATTCTTTTCCTGCCTGTAATTTTTGCCTGTATTTTTTTTTTCCATTTAGCTTATGTTCTCTGCAGAGCTTGGCATTTTCTTTGTTTGAATAGTGCACAACTAGGATAGATGTGACATTTCCAGCTGGAGCCTCTTGCCTCCAAAGGGTGAAGGGTGGCTCACCACACACATGAAGCTTTCAGACCTTCACAGACCTGTGTGAGTGCAGCCAGCCACTAGATGTCAGCCTTATTTCAAAAATAAACAGCTGAGCTACCAGTTGGCCATTCCTGCTTAAAATGTGCTGATGTGAAGTTGATGAGCCTTGGTAACTAGTGCCTGGAGGCTACAGGCTTTCATACTTGAGAAATGCTCAGTGACACCTGTACGGGTAGCAGCATACCAGAGTGAATCTTACTAATAAGTTCCCACATTTTTAGACCTTGTGAAAAAGAGGTACCTGCTACAACACCTGAGAACAAAGTGGGATTGGATAATAAGACTTCTGAAGTTCAATTGTGCTTGCATTCAAGCATGAATCCATCACAGAAGTGAGTGAGGCAGCTCCCTGCCAGAAAAAATGCTTTTACATCATGGAGCCCCTCAGGAAAGCTGAAGAACTACTGTGAACACTTTAGGGCTGCATTTAGCGGGGAAACTGGCTGAACTGATTTAGTGACTTACTGGTGTACACAAGATACAGTCTTTCTTATTCCTCTCTCCATTGCTCTTCAAGTGGTTCATTTGATAGAAAATAAGCCAACAGGAACAAGCAAGTAGTTTTCTTTTGGGAAGATGATCCCTCTCTCATCAGATGAGTCCCTGAGTCAGCCCGAGGGTGAGACTGTGCAGCTGAGGGCAAGATTAAAGAAAGGTAGAGGGGCAACCCAGTGACAAATGTGAGTCATTAGGTTTTTCCTATTTTCTGTTTGCATTCTTTGCCTGGGAGGCTGTCCTAGGTTACAGTATAAGACGTGCCCAAAAGCATTTATTCTTTTACCATCTTCATAAAATATTGAATCCAGGTGGGGNGCACAATATCTACCTGTCCTGTACAAGACTTCATTTCCATCCTCTTGCTCCTTTTGCTTTTGAAGGTTATTCCTTCCTATTTCCTGGGTAGAGCTCAAGTGTTCTCTGCAGCCCTCTGTGCCAATTTTCTTGTCCTCAAGAGAGGACTAATCTATTGTTTCACTAATCCATCTCTTCCCATTCACATCACTCTTAAACATTTCCTTTTTCTCTATTTCCCACAGTAAGTAATTTGTAAAAGTGCAGTTAACTCTTTCTCTATTTCAAGCCTTGTATCATTGCTTCAATGTAGTTTTTTGTGCAGTCATTGGGTTTGTCTTGGCAGATCTCTTTATCCATCTTGACATTAGGAGTTTGAAGAGGAGTTAAGAGTTGGCTGGAACAAATGGCAGAGGGCCGGCATCTGTAAATCCAATAGGACAAGGGCTCTCTGGTGAAGAGCTGAATAAAATGTCAGTGCTTAACAACTAATAAAGAATAACATGATAATAGCTCATGACAGGCTCTGCTTCGTGTCAGCATTGAAACTACCTCTGCTGACTCACAAAGGACATATAAACTCCCATTCTCTTCCTTTCTGGTGTATTCTTATGGTTCCCATGCTGCATAGTTACGATGCAGTGCATAATTTTAGGTGCTTTATAACATTTTTGATTTTCTGTTGTCTTTTGAACACTTCTTCTAGGTAGATCTTTTGCTGAGCTCCTACTTTATCTATAACCATTATTCACTCAGGGTAAATCCCACTCAGCTTTCTGGAGGAAGGAAAGAAGTTAGTCCCTGTGGCTTATGAATCCCTTTGTCTCAAAAGTATCCAACATGAAGAGGTTTTGAATTGTGATTGAATCCTATACTCCCTGAAGCACTTGCATGTTTGCAAAATTGTTATGTTTGCTAGAATCCAGTAAATACCAGATGTATACTTTATTCTGAGTTGGGAATTTCATATCCTTCTGGAACAAAATACTTTATTTCCCACATGTTTTGACTACATTATATTGGCGCCACTCATGTCACTCCACTTAAAATTGTGTCAGCATTCTCATTATAAATTGTTTTTCAGAGGTTATAACTTGGACATAAAAATTTGCTTCTACTTAGAAACTTGGTCTTAGCCCAGAAGTAATTTAAAAAGCCACCAACATTTTCTTTCAATATAGTTTTGTTATTTTGGGAGGAGAAGAGAGAATAAGAAAATTAACACTGAAAAATGGCAAAGTGTGAGTTACAGTTTGTTCGACTTTGACCAACTAAGTGAAGGAAAAATATCAGAATTTGTCAATCTTGTTAAGCTGTAATACATTTCAATATCTTTTTAGTTTTATCAGTTTGTTAGGTGGAAAGATGGAAAGAAAGAGGTCTGAATATGTGTGACAAGACAAATTTAGTGCCTGCCCCTGCCTGTAGAGTGTGCAGGTACAATCCCTTCAGCATTTTTCAGAAGCTGAGAGTGCCCATCCTAACTCTGAGCTTTAAATCCCATCAGTCTGAAAGTGCCACTGCCCCTGACTTTGTTATATCTCTTATATGTCTCAGAAGTTATGATGCATACAGCTTTCTCTGGGATGCAGGAAGACATTACATAGAACCAAAGAATGGTAAAACTGAGCTACCTCATTTTTTGTGGTGGGTGCAAGGGGACCATGTTCCTGGGCACGGCAGACGGACAGAAGGGAGTTGGGATGCCCCAGGTGGAGCCTCTCTCTGAGTGAATTGTAGCCAGGTCCTGTTTGTTTGTAGGGCCTCAAAATACCTCCGTTTGGTGAGTGATAAATGGTTGTCGTGGTTTGACCCCAGCCAGCAGCCAAGCCCCAGGCAGCCGCTCGCTCACACCCCCCACCAGTGGGATCAGGGAGAGAATTGCAAGGGTAAAAGCTGGAAAACTCATGGGTTGAGATAAAGGCAGTTTAATAGGGAAAGCAAAAGCCGCACACGCAAGCAAAGCAAAACAAGGAGTTAATTCCCCGCTTGCCATGGGCAGGCGGGAGTTCAGCCATCTCCAGGAGAGCAGGGCCCACCATGCTGGAACAGTGGAACAGTGGAACACATGGAACAGTGACTTGATAAGACAAACGTCATCATGCCAAACGTGCCCCCTTCCCTCTTCTTCCCTCCACTTTATAGACGGAACATGATATCACACGGTCTGGAATATCCCTTTGGTCAGTCGGGGTCACCTCTCCCGGCTGTGTCTCCTCCCAGTCTCCCAAGCACCCCCAGCTTCCCTGCCAGCGTGGCAGTGTGAGAAGCAGAAACAACCTTGGCTCTGTGTAAGCTCTGCTCAGCAGTAACTAAAACATCTCTGTGTTACCATCACTGTGTTCAGTACAAACCCAAAACACGGCCCCATATCAGCCAGTGTGAAGAAAACTAACTCTGCCCTAGCCAAAACCAGCACACTGGTTTACTGGAGTTACAGTGATTCTTGGGTTTTGTAGGATCAAGGACAGGAAAAATGAGCAAAAGGATTGTTTTGGTTTTTGGATTTATTGAAAAAGTCCTGTAAGAGCCCACTTTATCAAGGTACTTCTTATCATGTACACTTAGAGAAAACTTGAAGGAAAGGCTTGTTATAAAATACAGGGGGGAAGCCAGGTGATATGAATCTGGTACAGTGGGAAGGCATGTTTCATTAATAAATCTGCTGCTGAAGTTGTGTTTTACTATGAAGGAGGACTCTAGTAGCCAACTTTAACTGCCTATTATACATTGGATTATGTCAAAGATGCATTTCAGCAAGTGAGTATTCTGTGTAGTTAGGAGTTTCAGATGTGGTAATTGCTGAGGATAACTGTGCAAATACTTTTACTGACCAACAGAGACTTTTAGCTCAAAAAAATATGTCTATCTTGTTACAATGAAATGTGAAGAAATAAAGCAGGCTCTCCTCACATTTAAAACCCAGTGACTGTGGAATGTTTTACACCTGCCACCCTGTACAGAATTTTCTGAAACAAAGGGAGACCTTGCATATGGTGCAAGGTCTCAGAAAATATTGGTCCTTATGAAAGATTCAACAAATATAAATTTCTGCATAATAAATAGTTTCCAGCAACAGGTATTTTGAATCAGAACAAACCAGCCTGAATCTTACCATCACAACCAACAATGAACGGAGTGAAAACCAGGCTCAGAAACCATGGAGACTGATAGATCCTCAGTGTTATACTGCCAGTAGTTTTTCAAGTTTGGTCTTGGAATAAAATATTCAAAATTAAGTCTAATATACGAGACTTTAAAGGACAGAAAACCAAATAGCCTTTCTTTACAAATGCATTTTACAGGGTTTAGTATAAACAAGTATTTTTTAAGTTCTAAAACAACTCCAAAAGAAGTTTATTCTGGAATAGAATTTGGCCATAAATACATGTCCCCAGAGAGTCAGATCTGGGCCTGGGGAATCTGTTATCACGAGTCTCCTCGAATTCATGAAAATGTCAGCTATGATTCAGACCTGTCTTTGTGAGTCAAGGTTATCATGAGCTGAGGCTGACTCTAAGCTGGTCTGTTTTAATGGGGAGTAAAGAGGTGGCTGGTAATGAGGAAAATACAAAAAATGATGAGTGAAGTATATTGCCTTTGGTGTAAAAAGATGGAGCGCAAGAATGTCTGGACTTCAGAGCAGAGAAACTTGGGATATGAGCCTTGAGTGACTGAGCTGAAGAGGAGGGATATCTTAGGAGGAGAGATAACTAAGGTCCAGCTGCAGGGAGGAGAGAGAGATGAAAATGTACTTAAGTGCAGTCTCTTAGGCTTTGATTTTGCAAACTGATCTGTTCAGGCAAACCCTTACACCCACGCAAAGCCTTGTTGAAGATAATAGGATTTTGTGCAGGCTCACAAGAATCAGCTGGCAGGAATGGGGCCCTGAGTCCTCAGGAGGAGTTTACACTGAGTGCAAGTAACAGAAGGGATAGTTGGAAATGACACATCTCAGCAGTCCCTGATCTTGAATCAGGAATTGAGACAGTGAGCTGGTCTTGTGGGACATCCAAGATGACAGAGTTATGGTTATGTTGTTGTGCTGTCAGTGCTTCTGTTACAACCCCCAGTGGAATTCACATTTGGTATCTTTCTCCTCACCCCCAAATATCTTCCAGGCTAAAATCTGGCAGATGAGAGCTCAGCCTGGGAGGCTGAAGTCTTCTGAAATGTGAGTGCAATTGGTTTAGATTGGCTTGGGTTTGTAGGGTATCTGGAAGGCGAAAAATATAGCTGGTTTTCCATTTGTTTCATAAAATAGTATCTTATTCTAGAAAAACTAGGTGATGTGGAGAACATTGTTTAGGCTTGTCAGTAAGATAAACTAGATTTTTGCTTGCCACAGAGCCTGTCAGAACATTTGTGACTTATTTTAGAAGTACTGTGGACTTCATTCCTTGGCCATCCCTATATTGTATATATAGGGATATATATATGACAATTTCTGACCAGTAATTGCAGTTAGAGGACCTCTATACATTTCATTTCACTGTCATTGCTTTACCTAGCAGAGCCTGACTGTTCTAAGCGCCTTGTTAGACCCAGCTGCAAAGGCCTAATGTGACAAGGTGATGACAGAGATCTTTAGTACAATTTGATTGTTCCCAGGGCAAGGCTATTATTTGGGTCTCATCTTCTTTGATAGCATAATTCAGCTCCAGGTAGGAATTCTAATCTACCACTGCTGGCTGTTTTGTGGTCACAGGTTTCACAGAGTTTCTAGGGAAGGTGCTCTAACCTCCTATTTTAGCTAAATCCATCTTGTCTGTGCCTAAGAGCAATAATGGTACCTTTAGTATGAGTCCCTAATTATGAGTGATGAATTCCTTTGTATGCTAGTAGAAAAAATATTTCAAAGACTGAATGGAATCTTGAACATTTGCCTTTCAAACCTTACTCTCTATCTGGGTTTCTTCCTGGATGTATGTTTACTGTAATGAATGGTAATTCCTGCCTATTTCTTTTTGCCATAAACTAAGGAGTTCACTAGTTTAATTCAGAGGCAGACATTCTTGGACAACAAGATAGATCCATAACTGAGTGAGGCCCCAGCAAATACTGTGACTCCCCAGTCCATGGAGAGGTGTCTGAGCAGATTTACAATTAAGTTTAGGAAACATAGAAGGTGGTGGATAAGTTAAATGGAGGATTGCTGTTGTTACAACTCCCACAACACAAGAACTAGGTGGCACTGGATGAAGCTAGTTGGAGAGAGTTTTAGGAAAAAGAAAACACTTTGGGAACCTATTGTCACGTGGGATGGTGGAGGCAGGTTGAAAAGGACGTGACAAAGGTAATTCTTCTCCTGGAAGAAACCAAGGAGAAATGTAATCACTAACATCCCTGGTCTTGGATACTGGGAAAGGATAGGGGAATGGACAGCAGAAAGTACCGTTCTCATGAAGCCATGTGTCTCATTTGTCACTGCTAGATATGTAGTGAACTAAATGGACCATTGGTCTGACTCAAGGGCAATTTTATAACAGAATCAGGGCTGTTGGAGATCCTGTCTCACATTTTCACTCATTAATGAAGCAGAGAGACAAGGTCCTCATGTGTGAGAATCACAGAATCATTAAGGCTGGAAAAAACCTCTAAGATGGAGTCCAACCATAATCCAGCACCGCCAAACCCACCACTAGATCATGTCCCTAAGTGCCATATCTACATGTCTTTTAAATACCTCCAGGGATGGTGACTCAACCACTTCCCTGGACAGCCTGCTTCAGTACTTTGCAACTCCTTCTGTGGAGAAACTTTTTCTGATGTCCAGTCTAAACCTCTCCTGGTGTAACTCAAGGCCATTTCCCCTTGTCCTGTCCCTTGTTCCCTTGGAGAAGAGGACGACCCCCACTTGGCTACACCCTCCNTGGCTATACCCTCCTGCCAGGGAGTTGCAGAGAGTGAGAAGGTCTCCCCTGACCCTCCTTTTCCCCAGGCTAAACACCCCCAGCTCCCTCAGCTGCTCCTCACAGGACTTGTGCTCCAGACCCTTCCCCGGCTCCGTTGCTCTTCTGATAACTGGCAGTTCAGACCTGTGCAGTGACAGAACTGAAATGCAAAGTTTCCTTCTGAGTGGCTGTGACAGCAAATGAACTTTCAGGACAGGGAATAGCACCAGAAATGTGGCTCGTTGGATTAGTTCCCAGTTTTGCAAGATGTGGATACATGACTGGCAAGGCTGATGCAGAAGTTTCCAAATGAGATTCTGTTGTGGTCAGTGTGATGGCAACAGAGGTTAATTTGGCTCTGGGTATCTTTTCTCAGCTTATTGAAATATAATTCTAAAATATTTTATTTCAGCTTTTAATAATATTTTTCTTATTTTTGGAAGATCTGCAAATTGAGCAACATCTGACTGATAAAAAGTGGTTGTAGCTAGGGAGCAATTACTTAGTTCATTCTTAAAAAACATTATCAAACAAGTATCAGAATCTATCTAAAACATGTAGATGTAATAATGTTTAGATGTACATGTGCCTTTCTGTGGCTTTCCTTAAAGTCGGTTTCAGGTTAAATTTCTTTTTCATTTGTCCAAGTCTGCCTGACTCCTTTTAGTCTGCTTCCTGTGCAGAGCTGATCCATAGAACCTGTGGAATTTGATCGTTCCTAGTTTGTGTGATTTTTCTTAGATGTTTTCTGAGTAAGTTATTACTTGTTGTATCCACCTGATCCACGTGTAGCTTTTGTATCCATTTTTAGTATTGACTGTAGAGCAATTACCTCCTCTGTTCAGTTACGCAAAATACCTCATTAAATAACCTGGGTGCTTGAGTGTCACAGTGAAAAGCAGGCATTTAACTCCAAGGTTCTAATCCATTATGATTTTCTATGGTCCTATAGACTACATTTACATTGCTGTTAACGCAATTTCTTGACGTAGCCAGGAAAAAAAACCGAAACAAAAGGAATGAAATAATACATTTTGATTTGGGAATAAGTGATTACATTAATAAAAGTGGTAAGGAGGCCTTGTGACATCTTAAAAAATGAGAATTTTTTTTCAGGAAACACAGATTTAGTGTGACAATGGCACAGCCAATTCTCTCCCAGATTTGAATGTTACTGAACACACAGTATGTGCCCTTTCATCACAGTATCACACACATGATACAAACAAGTCTGTTCATGGGGGAAATAAACTTACTAAAAAATCTTTCTTCCAAGGCCTAGCAAAGACCTTTTTTTGGGTTTTTTTCAGCCCTTCTCACAACTGTTCTGCTACCTCTGTTCTCCACAGGAGGTAAAATCTGACAATATCTTTCGCTCTTGAGTGTGCTTGAGTGAGAGAATTGCTTTCTCAGCTATAAAGTAACTTGTCCTAAATGGTGAACTTGAATTAAGGGAAAAGGAGGAAGAATTTAGTCTAAGTGGTAGTATCTTTATTATCTCTTAATAATACAAATTGTTTTCTTTCCTAAAATCAATCAATCTGGAGGTAGAACCTCTTCTTTCAGCAGCATTTTATTTATATTCCTATATTTCTTTAAAAGGTTTTGTTGGTCATCAGTCTTCAAAAGCCAAAACAAACAATGAGGAGTATTCAATGGCAAAAATCCTGTTGACTTCAATCTTATTGGCTCAGTCAGGCTATAATCTTAATTAGCAAAATACCCAAGAGCATCTTTTCTTCTGGACATAACTGAAAATTTAAGCACTAAGCCATGCTTAGTATGCTTCAGTGTATTCTTTTGAGGAAGCACAGAGAATATAATTCTCTGTCTATTAATAAATTTAACAAATATAAAGTGTATTACTCAATGTTTAGCACATTCCCATCTCTTTTATTAACTAGTAAATTGTATCTGCTGCAAATGGCTTTTTCTGGCTCTTCCTCACCTCTGTTGTAAGGAGCTTTGCTGACTGCTTTTCTTCATTTCTGCTTTTCATGCATTCAGCAAACTGCATTTCGGTGCATGTGGTGCATAGCTCTTTGTATCCTTCCTCAGGGCGGATTATTTCCCTTTATTTTGTGTTCCCACCCTCACCTGTTCTCACTGTCTCTTGCACAGCTTTCAATTTGCATCTCGATCTCTCATTCTTTCCTTTTCTTAGCTCGCTGAGTCTGGTGTGATAAATATTCTCATTCATCTTGTCTCTTGTGTGTCCTCTGCCCTTGTCTCCAGGAGTTCTGGTCCCACAGCACCGTGTGCCTGCTGATACAGGATCAATAGTGGGCTCCCAGGCTGCAGGGTGACCCAGAGACAAACAAAGGACTATGTGTTAAGATCAGCTTCAGGTGATTATTTTTTCAGGTTTTGGCAGTGGGATGGGTTAATATTCAGGTATTTCAGGGCATATCTTCCTGTCTGTATGGCCTGAACCCAAGAGAGGAAGGAGCAGGAGCTTGGACCTGGGCATGGGGTAAAGAGTGAGCTCACTCTTTTTGGTAATGGTGTAGGCATAGGTCATGTATCTGGTCATAAAACTACACCCTGACATTCAACCAAGTTTAAAGAATATGAATGAGGAGTAAAATCTGTTTTATCATAGCATTTTTAAAATATTTTAGGGACTGAAAGCTTTTGGAAGGAATGAGGTAACCTGGAAAGCAAAGTCTCCGGACTGTTTATAACTGACTGAAGCTCTATTGTCCCCACAAAAACGTGCATCTGGACATCTCACGATCTTTTGTCATGTATTTATGCCTGTGAAATATAAAAAACCCACAGAGAAATAAGAGAGTGCTTTATTTTACTGCCTCTTCTGCACAGTTGGTAAGTGACCCCCAGCACACCTTGTATGTGTGGGAACCCTCTTGTGGGCTCAAGTGGGGATGAAAAAGAAAACAAGATTTCTGTCATGTAATATGAACCACGTAGCGCCATCTCGCCTGTTTTAAAAGGGTGGTTCTTAGGTCAATGAGATAATCCACGGAGAGTAAAATGCTAATCTTCATCTCTCTTATCACAGCATCCTTTTTACCCAAATCCTTCTGGCACTCACTGGGAAACCAGCACCCAGTTCACAGCCTGATTTGAAAATAAGAGTCGTCATTTGCTATTACATTTGGTGAAGTAACATGGTGACTGACACGTGAATAGTTTTGCCTTTTTTGACTCCTAGACATGGGCTACTTAAGTCTGGTTCATTGCAAGCAGGAATCAGGAATAGTTTTGGCAGCTATTTATGTCCAGAGTGCGTATCCCAGTGGAAGGATTTATCCTACTTACTGCTCTGCAAGAAAGGCAATTACTTTTCTTAAATTCTTCCAAAGTAAAAATCAATGGGATCAGAGATTTTCCTATTGCTGCAAATGAGTCTCCAATTGCTTGATTTCCTGCTGATGCTCATAATATCGTTCCTTAATATAAATCAGCAAAGTCAGCACAGAGGAGAGCTGCATTGAACATACCCAATTCCTCACGACCTAAATGACCCACACTGCATTGCTGCAGCAGCTCCTCAGCGATCAGAGCTGTTTGTTCATCTTCTGGCAACAAGTGTTATGTTACTCACTTTGAAAATAGGTCCTGTTTCAGCCTATTGCTTTACATAAGCAAAAAACCAAAAGAATCTGCTGCAGCTCCAGGGGGAAAGGCCAAAGCCGGTGTCTGATCAGCTATTCCGGTCAAACACTCTTGAAACAAGACCTTGTTTTCTCAGTTGCAGCAGTTTTTAGTGTAATCTCTATGGGCTACAAGAATCTTCTGGAGTCAGCGACTGATGGTGTCTCACGTGGGTTGCTACTTTATTTTCTCTGGACTTCAGTGCTGCTTTGGGCACAGTGAAACAGGCTCTTTGCAAAAATGTCTGCAAGGGTACAAGGTTGTCTGCAATGCTGTTCTAGTGGCATTCAGCTTTCCTTAGGAGAGGTTACACTGAACTTTAACTGTGTCCAGACCGTGTTGATTTTTTTTTCTCCTAGCTGAAAAGACACAAGATGGATTTTTATTTTGGAATCTGAGACCTAATCAGAAGTTAAATTTATGCAAACATGTTTATTTGGCTCATATTTACAGGATAAAATATTATGCTTTCTGAAGTAGTGGCTGTATTGTGCCTGTCTGATGTGGAGATAATTAGCTATGTGGCACATGTCTAATTGTTCAGAAAATACTAGTGATAAAAAGCCAGAGAGAATAACTCCTCACTGGTGGGAGCCAGAAGTTCTGAATGTCATCTTTCCTTTGAAATGCCTTTCATACTCTACCAAACTGTCTCCAAAACGTGGTTTTATTCTTCCTATTTCACATAAATTACTGAGACACTGTAGCTGTTTGGTGCTTGATACCGTGCTTGGTCTAACTTTTAGGCCCAGCATGTGAACTACTTTACATATGTGAACATGAAACAGAATACACTTTGTTCCCATATACCTGCTAACACTGTTAAGAGAGTCATCATTGGACCACAGGGACAGTAATCGAAATACTGAGTAATCTGAGTGTTCAGAAGAAAGTAGATACTAAACTTCAGACTTACATCGCTGCTGCTGAGAGCATTTTCTTGGCTGTCCTTCGCATTGCCTTGTAGATGGGATTACAGCTAATGCACTGGAATTGCATTGCATTCCCATGCAAGAAACCCAGACAGGTCTAATTGCCTTTTATTCCTGAGCTCAGGCTTCGGTATCTTTCCTGAGGTATCTTCCTGGGGGACCAGGCTCTCAGGCTGTGTTTGGCTCAGGGAATACAGAAGCACTTTTGAACTCTGACATGTAGGTGTGCACATTTATTGCATCTCAACTCTGCACCAGGGGCAAGGCCCACATTTTGTGACAAAAAACTGAGTGCTCCAGCCAGATCGCCAGTCTCAATGAACCAAGAAACCAGAAAACTAAGATATGTTTCAATGCACTCTCCACCACTTGCTCCTGCATAGGCTGCCACATTTGCCTGGAGAGGGGCAGATGAGAGTTAGATGAGATTAGCAATGCATGCACAGCAATTCTGACTAATGGTAGCCCACCAGCCTGCCAGCTGCAGAGACCTTGGAACCACTGCCAACAACTCTCCTGGGTTTGCAGACACCCTTGCAGGTGCACTGACACGTGCAGTTGATGCAGCAGTGACAATGTGCCCTGAGCAGGGGGGGCTGCCCTGTGGTGTGGCTGTGATCCCAGAGCATGCAGAGATCCAGAGACTGGTGGCCTTCAAATCCCCCAAAGCCTCTAAACAGAGCAAATATATTTCACAGCTGAGATTATATGTGCAGTGTTCAGCTTGTTTTCCTTTCCTATCGCTTCTCTTTCCTGCTGAATGATGGTGAGTGGAGAAGGGTCTTCTTTCATGTCTTCAAAATTCATCCAAAGAGGAAACTAGAGCAGTTGATCAAACATCATTTTGGTGGGACACCTTCCTGTAGGAGAGGTCAGGCGGCAGCTCTTCCACCAACTCCTTCTCCCGTTCCCACTTCAGTGCCTCCTGCCAATAAAGAGGTGAAAGGAGGGAGTGCAGAAGAAGCAAAGACAAAGGAATGGTGTTTGGAGGAGAATTGAGAAGCACAAGAAGTTTTCCGGAAAAACACAGCTTCACACAACTTTTCCCTGTCACCTCTTTCAAGGTGCCAGGCAGCTCCCACCATGTACCCTGTCTATGGGCAAATGAAGCCTGACTGGAGCCACATTATGGAAAATCAGTTTTGGGGATGGAGTGAGCATCTGCTTCTCCCCCAGATTTATGACTGTGGTGGAAGCTCCTGTCATCCCTCACTCTGCACCTGTGTTTCCAGCCCCTTCTCCATTGTTGTTATTTCCAAGTGATGACTGATTGAACCTCTGCTAGTGCAGCAAGAGGGCTGGGGCTGCTCCAGGTGCACGTTCCAACTCTCCAAAATGTCCACTGGCCACAGAGGACCCACTGCCTGCAGACCTAGACATGTCTGGTTAAGAAGGATCTGCCAAAAAGTATGTTGTTCTGTGTTGTTGGAGTGTTTATGCTCTACTTTTTCCAAGAGTTCCTGCCAAATAGCAAGACAGCACAGATGCAGAGCTACTGCACAGGTCGTGGAGGAGGAAGTTGTTTCTTAGCTACAATTGAAGGTGAGAGCCTTACAAGATTGCTGCCTTGTTCTGGCATCTGCCTCAATCTAAACTCACTCAGGTAGTGTGAATTTTACTGGATCTGTGATGTTGCACTAGCACAACTCTTGTGTATCTGGTTATAATTACGACTGCCTGCAGTTTTGGATCAATGCAGGGCTTACCCACCCTTCAAGGCTGCACCTGTGTCCTACACCTTGCCAGCCCAAGATGTGAAACACACAGGGAAAACCACCCTCCAGGGATCCCTTTCCTCGGTTCTGCCACAGTGTATTTGTTTATTAAGGATTAATAAACCAAGAGGATTAATCACCACCTGAACGAGGTGCCCTCTGCCCTTTGTTAGTTGTTCAAGCCCCGGAGCTCTGCCCTGTGCCCATGGTCACTGGAGGACTTCCAGCACAGCCCACACAGCTCAGTGGCCAACTGGAATTTGTGTGAGGGGGGTCAGAGCCACACTGAGGGCCTTGCTCAGAGATCAGCTTTGAGGAGACATCCTGAGAAAGCCACCAAGTTCTCCAAAAGACAATTCGGTAGCAATCCCATGGCAGAACACTTGCTACTCACTTTTGTGGCTAGTGTAAGGGCTACATCTCCTTAGGTATTTTGATAAATCTGGCGCCCTCCACACATTCCATCTGAGTTTACAATTACCTTTTACTTTGTAACCCTATTTCTATTTCAATTAGTATGCCACTCTACCTTAATGGTCACTCCTACTCTCCAAGTAATCTTTAGCCAAGGCTGAGCCCCAGCACTCCAGAACAGCCCAGAGAAGAACAGGCTGAAATTAAGAGTGCTGCTGAATGCCTTCACTCCATGTGCCTCTGTCATGCAGCAAAAAACAAATAAAATCAGGAAATTAGGGAATTCCACAGAATTCAATGAACTGTTAAGAACCTATTAACAAAATATGGCAGAAATGCATAATGCAAAGCAAAACTCTTTTCCTTGAAGCCTATGCCAAATACATAGGTACAAGAAGCCAAAAACTGAGGTTTAGGAGATGATAATCCATTGCCCTGAATTTTGTACAGCACTTAAAATCTTTTATGTAAATGTACACTATAATGTGCTGTAAAAACCTGGAGAATGGTTCTGCTCTTGTTTTTTGGGAGATTAGACAAATAAATGAACCCATCCAGATCCATCTAAGGTTGCTCAATGGTCAGGTGCTTAATGTATCAAAAGATTAAGCACATCAGCTCCAGAGTTAGGCTTTTAAATGTCTTCAAAAACAAGGCCAAAAATGTCTGATTATTTGGGCTAGTTTGGGGCTCAGCCTCACTGGAAGTCAGTGTCAAGCTAGTAAGAATTTCTAATTTATGTGTTTATTTATATACTGTCACATGCAGAGGCCTGTAATTGAACCAGAACTGTGTAATCAGGGCATTTTAACATCCAAACCTGCAGGTTTCCTCTAGCTGGGGTGGTATATGAGGGGTCCTCTGTCCTTCTTGTGGCAATCTGGAGGCCACCTTCCCATAATACCAGTTTTCCTCTTGGAAAAGAGCTTTGCATGACCACTGGAAAGTGGGACTTCGTGCTGGCAGGCAGACACAGGCTCTTTTTCTCCAGCAAGAGGGCATTTCAGAGGAAATTACTACACACTGCACAGGACAAAATATTTTTGCCATTGTGCTGAAATGTATCTAGAGCAAGGAAATTACACTTAGGATATGAAAAAAGGGGAAATAACAACATGAGGTTGTCTGCAGTGCAGTAAGGGAAGCAAAACACCAGGAGAGGCATCCTGAAGTATGCTTCCTGCATGTATTGAATGCTTTAAAACATGATGCTTTTCCTTTCAAAAACAGTGAACACACTGGTATTACAATCCCTTATTTTTTTGAGTTGAGTGATACATTCCAGTCTTTGTAGGACACTTTTCTTCAGCTGGGATGGCATTTGGCTGTGGTTACTATGACAAACAGAGAAGAACTGGCATGTGGTGTGCTTCAATAAATATGCAACCATGTTCTGTAGAGAAAAATATCTATAAAAATGAATTAGATACTTCATTGTCATCTATTGCATGTTCAGAGGTCCATGGTACTGAAAATAAACAATATTTATAAGCATTTCATGGGCCATTATAAAAACAGACTGCATTTTACTTTGTAACTTTATAGGATGTTTTTCAGCTTGTGTTCCTTTTCGAAAGAGCTTTCTTTATTAATTATTTATTTTCTTTTAGTGTGGAAAATAGTTTCAGGCTCACCAAAGATGAGAACACAATACAATATTTAATTAATACTCTTTATTATTGTATCTTGTTTCTCCAAGATGAAAAATGTGCTATTATTCCCAGAACTTGGTTAGAATAGCAAACCAGTCTCTGCAGGGTAACCCTGAATCAAGCATCCTCTTTCATGTGCCCAGTCATTGGTCAAAAGGAGGGGACAAAAACAGAACACACAGTGGGGCATATGGAATTAATGAGGCTTCTAAGGACAATTCATTATTCTATTATCCTAAGTAATAATATTTTTATTTCTTTATGTTTAGAGGCCTCAAGCTGGAGGACCAAGGGCACAGTAGGTACATTCCTTACATGAAAAAAAAAGACAGTCCTTGTCTGAAGAATTCTGGACTGCATAAAGGAGAAAATATGCAGGGAAGAAGAATTAAGAATCCAGACAGATACAAAGAGGTCTGAAATAAGTTGACCATAAGTGTCTGAAAATAAAATTCTTAGCTTTCTTGTATGTCTTGTGTGAAGGTATCTCAGAATCTTTTAATGATGAAGTAGTGATCTTGATTTCAGCAAGGACTGTCAATTGCCACTTGATTGTAAACATTTTGCTGCTCTTTCTGGGAGCAATCAGGGATGAAATGCTGCAGCATAGAGCATTGCTTTTCAGGAACAGTGTCGGTCAGGAAGGTGTTATGACTCTAACTCCTCATAAGTACATGGCTGGATGACATGCCATAAAAACAGAGTGGGTCAGCATTTCACAGAGAGCTGCTTACCCGGCAATTTAGTGCATAATGAGTAACCCAGCACCTGAAAACACCGCTGAGATGTTACAGATTGATGGCGATTGAAACACATGGACCAGGCATTGATGATGCAAGGACATTTATTGAAAAGAGACACAGATATTTATACTGTTTAAGCCTCCATATAACAATTTCTATTTGTTCTGTCTACCTGCTAGCTAATGCACAGCAAGATATAATATTACTTTTTCTTTTGCAAACTTGTTTATCTTGCTTCAGGATGTTCTACAGTCTTCACCAGGATGTTCTCTTCCATGCAGAAGGATGTCATTTTTGCAGTTCCTTCTATTTGCATCTTTCTCATAGAGAGAGAAAAGCTAAACGAAAATTGTAGACCCTTCATTCACTGTGATACTTTTGGCACATCATTAGCCACATTGAGAATTGTCTAATAAGGCTGGTGGATTGTCTGGCCCAACAGTTTATAGCATAAGATAATGTTTTTTACCATGATTTAATATCAGAGGCAATGTCTACTTCTAATTATTGATCTCAGCATGTATTAACCTGCTAATTTCTCCTAAATCAGATTTGATGTAGGATATGAGGCCCTGTGTGTGACACATGTGGGTGGCTTCAGTATTCATTTGCGTGTGGCAGAACCAGACATCTCACTTACAGATCACTTACACCTGATCTACATGGCAAGCTGTAAACCAATCGCTGCCCATGACAGGTGCTCCCTCAAGGGAGGAGAAGTAGGACAAAGCAATTGAATCTGCAGCCATGTCAGTGTCCATGCCTTTGAGATGGAAATGGTCAGTGAATGGAGCAAAGATGGTTAAATTCCATGGTATTTACTTGTGTCCAACTACAGGTATAGGCAAGCAATGTGTTACTGCTGCAAACAATAGGCAGCAAGCATGACTGATATCTCAAATGATGGGAAGACTGAGCAAATTAAGGATATGTAAGAAGGAGAGACAGAAAAGGAGAGGAAAGAGTCTTGGAAAAAATACAAAGTAATAGAGCAGCTGGTAGAGGAAAAACAACTGTTGAAATAAGCAAGAACACCACCAGCTTCAAGCAGAAGTCTTGAAAAAGCTATGAAAAGTGAGCATAACATAGAATCTCTGAACATTTGGTATGCACGAACTTGAGAGTTGAAACTGCAGCAGTCCCTGCCATCTCCAGGTTCCCAAGACCTTCCCAGTCCTGGGGCTGGATCTCCCCGCCCAATTTTGCACAGCTGTGTCTGTATCCAGGGCAGCTGGTTTGTTAGATGGCCTGTTTCAATCCTGGCTGCTGATTGTTGCCCGGCACTCACCACTTTGGCAATCACAGGCCCATATTTTGAAGGTTCCTGGCCGAGGCATTTGCAATTCTGCCAAGGAGCCATCTGAAATCTCTGCTCAGAAATAGATCAGCAATAGTCGGCAATAGCTAAAGACTTCACTTGTTTTCACTTGTAAAACCTCGATATGATCCCAGCCTGCAAACTGAACATTATTATTTATTTGTGTCAGCATCTGGCATGTGCTGGGCATTCTATAGACAAGCAAGAAATGATAAAATATGGGTTAGACAGAGAAGCAGACAGATGCAGGGCTGGGCCAATAACAACAGATTATTTCAGTGTAAAGTTAGCACCAACCTCTTAAAGCAAAAAAAATTGGAGCACATTACCTAAAACTGCTTGGAAAGAGTTGCACAGATAGCAGCTGAAGAGACAGATAAAGGAATTTGAAAGATGAGTAGACATTGACTAGACAGTGTTTGGGATTGCTTCAAGTGCTGTGTGCAAGAAGGATGGGACTAGTAATATAAAGGCACTCAGAAAGTAGATCATCAGCTTTTTTGCTTTTGGTTCTGTAAACCAGGGAGGGAAGCACCTTGTTTAAATGTGGGCAGATTTTGGTGATGCCAGCTACACTAACAGGAGAGACCATTCAGAGTTCTACACTCCTCTGCAAGGACTCACCCATCTGGGAATCATATCTAGGGGGACATTTGATCAGATCTGAACCTAGCTTAAGCTCAATTAGAATTGTAAATACAGATAAATATGGTTTGGAACGTGAACTCATCCACAGCCCTTCTCTAATGTAAACAGAATATCTTACGTGAAACAGTGGTCTTACGTGATTCACTTACTTATCCCCACCCTTAGAAAAAATATATTTTGGATGCCTCTCTTTTAACCTGACTTTAATTTTCATGAAAACATGTCTGATAACTTTGGAGACAATATTGGTATGTTCTGTACAGAAATTTTACTAGCTGCTTTTTAATTTTTTTTTCCTTTGGCATCAACTTGAAAGAATTGTTGGAAGATGATGCCTGCTGGAAACATTTACCCATTTCATTTTAAGAATGTGAGTAATTGTGCAGTGTATGTCATGCATATTAAATGTTTCACTATGAAAACAAATTTTACTCATTATTGCTTCTTATGACATTCCAATATGTTCTCTTAGAATATGCTCTGCTCTCTGCCATCTGCCCATTTCTGGAATTAGGATGCAGAACCGATCCAATACTTTGCACAAATCTCAATGGTTTTAAGATTAGGCTTTGCAAGAATGCATTCCACTGGCTCTCCAGCCTGGAACCAACAACAAAATAACTATGTGATGGCAGGAAAGGACACAGCCTGCTGGAAGTTTTGCATTGTGTGATCTAGTGATGGAGGAGTGTTGTTGAATCTACTCCCTGGCAGGCAGGTTGTCAGTGTGGCTGAGTTTTAGTGACACTTCTTTTTTCACTGCAATCCTACACTATTTTAGTTCCTGTGCAGGTCTTTTTCTGAGCATGAACAAGTGGGCCTAATACAGCAAAGACACTACACAAAGTTGTAATTCAAAGACTATGCAATATAATAGTTCAGAGGTCCCAAACACAGAGCAACAGAAAGCATCCATGCAGGAGCTGTGTCATGCAGGAACCATAAAAATAATGGTGTGGAGACTTCTATGTAACCTGAAGATCAAGTCCAGCCTCCCGCTTAGATCAGAACTATTGGCAACACTGAATATTATTTCTACGCATCTGCCTAAGTGTCTGAGGATGGAGAATCCACTGGAGGGCAACTAGCAAAGTAGCTGTGAGAGAAACTGCTGGACATTAGGGAAAGCACATAGCCAACCCAAACTGGGGTTAAACTAGTTAAAAAAAAGTGGGTGAAACTTACAGACAAAAGATGTGAAAGGAGTCGTTAGGGGCTCACTTGGCTGAATGATGCAGAGTGGAGTTGCTAACCTAAGACAAAGTGAAAAACAAGAGTATATATAAAAGAAGCAAAGCTAGGACCCACAGGTGACTGTTTGAAGCAGGATGGGTTGTTTATTTGGGAGTGAGAGAAAATAACCTAGGCAAAGGAAATCCGCAGATGAGGGCTGTGCAGGGACATCCCCATCATTCAGATCTGTGAATGATCACCGCAGTCTGGAGCAGGACAGTCAGCTAGCTGTCCTGACCTGTGTGGTGCATCTGCCCTGCTGGAGCAATCCACAGACCTGGGGTGATTTGGGATGGACCCACGGTGTTGTTCAGAGAGAAGGAACGTCAGAAATAGAGCCAGATAGTGTGAGAATAGAGTGTGGAGAAGAGGCTTTCAACAGCGTTACCATGAGGGGAAACTGCAGCATGCAAAGGGATTTTTCCTGGGTTGTGTCAAATGCAATTTCTGCCATAAAAAATGTGGTATGTTTTGATGTGGCTGCAGTTTTGGGAAAGGAGGAAAATAGCTCGCTCCACCCTCTTTCTCACTCCAGTCCCTCACAGTCTGTGACCAGAATGCATTGAAATGTGTGAGCCCTTGAGGAAAACAGCAAAGAAATAGGAAGATCAATTATGAGATTTTAATGAAGCTTCAGATCCTTATAATCCTGTGAAAGCAATGGAAAGTACAGTGGATCTCAAGGTATTACAGTATGCATTGTGGTTCCCTGTGTGCAGCACGCGAGGCTTTGGAAGGGCTGGGATGCTTTGTGCCAGGCCTTTGGGGTGGACAGACACAGTAATCTTGCTTTTCATTCCCTGAAACAACTTCTGGCATGGCTGGTGAGATGTCAGCAGGCAAGGCACAAGGACCTCCAAGGTACAACCCACAACCTCATATCTGGATAGTGCTGGAATAGGAGAGACCTGTAGGAAACTTAGCTGGACTTCCACAAGACTGGCCTTGCTGATGACCAAATATGTGTCCAACAATGAAGAGGTACCTGATTTCAGAGCCCCATGTCCAGTTCATGCAGCTTGATATAAGAAAATAACTGAAGAAACCAGTCTATCACATACCTTTTCTGGGAAGGTCAAGGTCCAGAATAAATTTCAAGCATGAGACTGCCTCAGTTAATACATGCTGTGATTATACCAGAGTAAAATTAGACCTCTAAAAGCTGGATATGAAATGGGGAAGCAAAACAGATTTGTCAGCTGTCACAACTTGATCTCAAAAGCATGAGAAACATAAGTTAATGATATAATAAATCAACCAGATTCAGAGTCATCAGGTTTCAAATACCATTCCCAAATCTCACCAGACATCAGCTGGGTGCAAAAAAACCCAACTCCAGCTAATGGCAGATCTTGCTTCAGCTTCAATAGGAGCTGAACATTGTGGTATGAATGTGCAATCCTGGCTCCGTGCCTGCTCATTTCAACAAGACTTTGGTGAATGTTGATTTTGGAAAGGAACTTGAAGTGAAGTTAGAGGTCTGATGTCCCCGTCTCCATCCAAGTTCAGATGAATTAATATAGCTGTCAGTGCAGGTGGTTGCTGCTTGGGATTGTTGCTTAGAATCATAAAGTCACAGAACCATTTAGGTTGGAAAAGAACTTTAGGTCATGAAGTTAACCCATTAACCCAGCACTGCCAACTCCACCACTTAGCCAGGTCCGTAAGTGTCACTTCTACACATCTTTTAAATCCCTCCAGAGACGGTGACTCTGCCACTTCCCTGGACAGCCTGTTTAAGTGCTTGACAAGCATATTAGAGAAGAAATTTTTCCCATCTAAACAATCCCTTACAGAACTTGACGTCATTTCCTCTTGTTCTTTTGCTTGTTCACCTGGGAGAAGAGACTGACCCCCACCTGGCTACAGCCTCCTCTCAGGTCATTTGTAGAGAGTGACCAGGTCCTTCCTGAGCCTCCTTTTCTCCAGGATAAACACCCCCAGCTCCCTCAGCTGCTCCTCACAGAACTTGTGCTCCAAACAATTTCCCAGCTCTGTGCCTTTCTCTGGACTCGCTCCAGCACCTCAGTGTCTCTCCTGCAGAAGGGCTCAAAACTGGACACGGGATTTGAGGTGTGGCCTCACCAATGCCCAGCACAGGGGGATGGGCACTGCCCTGGTCCTGCTGGCCACACCCTTGCTGATGCACTCAGGATGTCCTTGGCCTTCTTGGCCACCTGGGCACACTCCAGCTCAGGCTGAGCCACTGTTGACCAACATGTCCTGGTCCTTTCCCACCCAGCAGCTTTCCAGCCATTCTGTCCCAGCCTGTGGCACTGCCTGGGGTTGTTGTGACCCAAGGGCAGGACTCAGCACTTGACCTTGTTGAGCTTCACACCATTGGCCTTGGCCCATGGTNCTTGCTGATGCACTCAGGATGTCCTTGGCCTTCTTGGCCACCTGGGCACACTCCAGCTCAGGCTGAGCCACTGTTGACCAACATGTCCTGGTCCTTTCCCACCCAGCCGCTTTCCAGCCATTCTGTCCCAGCCTGTGGCACTGCCTGCGGTTGTTGTGACCCAAGGGCAGGACTCAGCACTTGACCTTGTTGAGCTTCACACCATTGGCCTTGGCCCATGGATCCAGCCTGTCCAGATCTCTCTGCAGAGCCTTCCTGCCCTCCAGCAGATCAGCACTCCTACAAAACTTGGGATCCCCTCATCCAGATCTTCAATAAAGATATCACACAGGATTGACCCTAATACTTATCACTGGGGGACACCACCAGTGACTGGCTGCCAACTGGATTTAACTTCATCCACCACCACTTTCTGGGCCATCACCCAGTTTTTTACCCAGCGAAGAGTACCCACATCCACACCACGGAAAGCCAGTTTCTCCAGGAGATGCTGNTGTTCTTCTCCCCAACCCTGCCTTACAGCTAACTGGGCTGGGTATCCTGAGAGCAACTGGTGTTACTGTTATAGACTGAGACAAAGAAGGCATTAAGGACCTCAGGCTTTTCCTCATCCTTTGTCACTAAGTTTCCACCATGTCCAGTAATGGATAGAAATTCTCCTTAGCCCTCTTTCTGCTGCTGTTTTATTTATAGAAACATTTTTATTGCCTTTTACAGCAGTAGCCACGTTAAGTTGTAGTTGGGTTCTGGCCCTTCTTAATTTTCTCCCTGCATGTCTTCACAGTATCTTTTTAGTCCTCCTGAGTCACCTGCCCCTTCTTCTACAGGTCATGAACTCTCCTTTTTCCCTGATTGTCAGCCAAAACTCTATGTTCAGCCAGGCCAATCTTCTCCCCTGCTGGGTCATCTTTCAGCACATGGGGACATTTCTGTACCTTTAGGATTTCTTCCTTGCAAGATATCCAGCCTTCCTGGGCTGCAAGTTCCCCCTGTTTTTTGACCACACAGCATGTATTGGTGTAAATGTATTCAGCTGGGATATTGATCCCACAGCTTTTCTGTGGGAAGAAGCTCTGACTCCTGTGGGACCATTCTCAGGTGCTTCTGTGGTTTATAGTACATCAATAACCCTTGGATCTTTGGTGCTGTGGCTCTCCATCCCCTACCTTCACTGAGAGGGCAGATCAAAGGACCTCACTAGTATCCCTCAAAGACGAAATCACCTTTTTGTGGATAATAATTGTCACAAGGTATATGTGTTTTACTCTGTTCTTGTGGTTTGTTTTAATGATTGTTCTTCCTCTGTTACTTCTTTGCCAAGATCCCACTTAGTGTCCAACACTAACAAGTGGCTTTAAACGCTTATGAAAAGGATCATAAACATGATTTCCACTCGTGGAATTACATCTTGTTAGAAAGAAAATAAAAAGTCTTCACATAAAATCTCTCTGTGTCCCATGCCCAACTGGCCCTGGAAGTGTAACTCTGCACTCTTCCACCTGTTGCCTACGTGTTGGTAAATACTTTTGTAAATCTTTATTTTCTTAATGAAGTCACTCATGGGTTTTGCACCCCGTCTTCATCCAAAAACAGCATGAACCTTTCCTTACCTTACCTTACCTTAATATTTCTTTCTCTTCTAGACTTGATAATGGTAGATCTGGGTTTGTACTTAGTATGGAAAGGAAACAAATACCTTTAATCTGTGTTGGTCAAAATAGAAAATAATTAAATCAACTATATTTAAGTCCTTGCCTGTGCCTGTCTAATTTTCTCCTGTATTGATGGGGTAGACTGTGCTATGTTTAATATATATTAGGGGTTTTTTTCTCCACAGAACTGCTGTTTTGTTTTCATCCAAGAAGAGCAGAGAAGTCCCTGATCTTTATAAGCACAGTGTTAAATTTGTAACCCATCCTGATAATGTAAAGTGCCCTTACTAAAGATAAAGTTTTATATTTATTTTCCCAAATATTGCAGTTCTGTTCAGGTGATTTCTTTAAATGCTCAGATGACTTTATCAGCTTCCTGGTACTGCCTGGTACTGAGGGGCTCCACATCAGAGATTGTCCTCAGCCTTCTTGGCACCAGATGTCCTGCTGGGCCTTTCTCAGGTGGTTCCATTACCCACCTGCCAGCCCTCTCGGTCTTGCTTTCATGGCCTCAGGGGTGTCTCACACTCCTCTGCTGCATGTTTAACCCCATCCTCAATCAGACAGTTCCATTTACTGCTAGTCTTCTTGGATCTCTGTTACAAGTACAATTGAGGAGTGATTTAAATTTGAAGGCACCTCCAAAGGGCACCTAGGTCCAACCTCCACTCCAAACCAATCTAATTAGATCAGATTGTTAGGGACATGAGTAGTCAAGTCTTGGAGGGTGGAAAGGACATGGTTACAGCTGCTCAGCTGGAAGATGAAGTGCTCAAACCAAGCAGCCAAGAACAAGAACCTTGGGCAGAAGCTGCTGAGAAAAGGCAGCCAGGCACAGATGGCAAGACCAGCACGGCCTCAAGTGCCAAGGAGACAAACATCAGCTAGATGCAGGGACCCCAGGTACTGAACCCAGGGTAACATGTTGGAAGTCAGGCACTTCTTACCTGCACATCTACTGAATGCTGAGTCTGATTTTACATGGGTGTATCTGAGGGAGAATAGGATGCACAAGAAGGTATCAAGGGCCACAATGGCATGGTGAAAGACACTGAATTCCACTTTGTCAGCAGGAAGAAATCTCTCTCCAGTTCTTCTAATGCAGGAGCAAATTTGGCTTTAAGGGAACTGGGGAAAAAGGGGAAACAGGCCAGGAAAAAAGAGTTTGGCTATAACTGAGTCACTGCTTGGAAATGGCCTTGGTGGCACACATGGTGGCAATTCCATGTCTCTGAAGCTACAAGTGATTCTACAGGAGTGGTGGCTTTGCCATCACATGGACAGATGTGATGTCACAGGCCTGCTGTGCCTGTAGAAGGCAGGGAACCAGCAAGTCTTCCCATGTCCCTGGAAGCAGGTTGAGCCAGGTACACAGCTGTGCAAAACTCAGACCCTGCCCTCAGGCGTTCCCCAAAGGTGGCCTTCATGGGGTCAGTCAGAAGCCTCTCAGTCTGTGAGCACTATGACAAGTACGCTCAGGGTCAGGCAGGCTGGCTCCCCCTTGGCACTTGGGAATAGGGCCGATGGAATTTGGGAATAGGGCTGATACTTGAGGATGGGGCCCCACTGTGTGTTTGTGTGTCAGGAACCCAATCATCAGTACATGTAACTGCACTTTTAAAAGTTTAGTCTTGAAATACAGAAGCCCCTGAGAGGTCCTGATGGTGCTGGAAACCCATCTGAAACCTTGCATGTACATCTTCCTCCTTTTCAATTGTATTCTCCAAGGTTAGGTTACTTTTTTTTAATTAAAGACTTTACATTATTGTGAGCTAACACAGGTTCTTCTTAGTGAGCACGTAAGTGATGTCCTTTCTGGCTCCAGAGAGTTAAAATCTGCTGTGGTTGCTCCTGCTGTACCTGCTGCAAGCTTTTGAACACTGAGATCCCGAAGTATTACTGTGTGTGCCACTGTCCCAGTTTTACTCCCCAGGTTATAGCAGGTGACAGGCATAGATTAGAGATGAACAGAACCAGACAGTCTGCACATTGTGGATGATTGTAAGGTGATGATCTGAAGAGACTCACTGCATGAGGCTTTTTCTTGCAGTGCTCAACCACCCTGCTTCATAGGCTGCAACTGCACAGAGCAGTTCTGCCCTGAGGTCCTGCATTAGAGGGAGTAGCACTGAGCCTCCAGAAAGAAAAACAGCTTGAAATCCTGTGGATCGTAACATTCTCCCTGTGCTGCATTAAGACTTCAATCCCTTCACATTCTGAATGCCTCTCATCCGCATCTCAAGTCTGCAAGGTCAGAACCAGTATTTCTTTCTTAAGGACTTCTCTGGGAAAACATTTGGACGAATGTTATTAATCTCCTTGGTGCCCTGCATGCCTAGGAGAATTCAACAAAACAGCACGCAATTCCAGTGCTTGGAATGAACATAATGAGGCAGGTTTGATCCAAATAACAACGGAAACCTGTCACACCTAAATAAACAGGGGAGCATGCCAATGAACACAGCAGTTTGCAGGGTGATGGGGTAGGAGCCGGCCATTGCTGACTGGATAGTCAGGCTCAAGGCTCTTCAACAAAAAAATGACAGGGGTTCTTCTGCTGGGCTCAGCCACCAGGCTCTGGTTTTATTCAGAGCACCACAGAAGAGCTGTAGGGTTGGTGTTTGTCCTCTTCATCCTCTCTATGCACTGCACAAACAGTGGCCTCTGCCCTCTCTTGCGTGAGACACTGGGCCATTTCCTGTTCTGCAGGTGTGGGAAAGAAGCACAGCTAGGCTTGCTGCTCTGTGAACAGAGCAAAAACCCCCAAAAGAATCCCAACAGCTCTACAGTGGACATAAAGTATCCAGGATGACCAGTGGGAAGTCAGCAGCTGTGCCACAGCAGGTCACAGGCTATGAACCTTAGGCCTGTGTGTCTTGTGATGCTCCCTGTGCTGAGGTGGAGACCTCCCAAACAGAAAGCTCCAGAGGAGACGTGACCTGAGGTGATCAGTACATTAGAGGTATCTGCAATCAGTTGAGGAGCTGGCTCCTACTTTTGTCAGGACTCAACTGAGAGGCTTTGGAGAAAAGATGCCAACTTGAATTGAATTGGAATAGGAGAAATGAGTAAAGATAAGGGCAGGGTTTGGGTGCCCTGTTGCACACAACTAGCAGAGAGGAGCAGCATGGGACATCATGCCTGCTAGTCCACAGTACCTCTGGTTCCTTGACAAAGCAAGGCAAAGCCTAGGACAATCTGGTGGCAGGGTAAAGCCACCAGCACTCTGCCTTGCTGCTAGGCCACGTGCAGAACATACATGTGTGATCAGATGATCCACATGCATTTGTCTGTGTCCAGGCAGCTGCTCTAGAGAAGATGAGGGTCTACTATAACTGCCCAAGTAAGAGCTTGGAATCACCCTTTCTATCTTTTCATCCGACATCATGCCTGCCTGTGTCTAGATGGCTCTGTAAGCTGTTACATCAAAGCCACAGGTGGATCCAAAGGAAGCCAGGAAGTGATGGCAGTGAACCTTGTGAGGGTGTCTTGGATGCCCAGCAATTCCATTTGAGCTGTATAAATAAAAGATCCAACTAATGTGAGAAAGAACTGGGAAAGCAATAACACGGGATGCACCCTTACAAGCATATCTTAAATCAATCAATTAAAAACTTGTCTCTTTAAATTTAAAAGTGCTCTGCGTTTGCTATCACCTCAAAAGCAGCTCTTGTCTGCAGCTGTACATTAAGGACTTCATCTGTAATAACTCAATCTTGTGTCCCTCCTCAATCAGATACAGCACCTGCACTTTAAACATGTATTTCCCATTGTGAATTTTTGCTTCCAGCCTTATTGTCCCTCAGTTATCTCTTCTGGACTGTGTTTGATAGCTGCTTGTTCCAAATA
Source organism: Aleadryas rufinucha (assembly GCA_013397815.1). Taxonomy (NCBI): domain Eukaryota; kingdom Metazoa; phylum Chordata; class Aves; order Passeriformes; genus Aleadryas; species Aleadryas rufinucha. The sequence continues at coordinate 30,166 of VZTH01005226.1, forward strand.
CTTGGATAGGCTTTTACATCCTTTTGTATATGAGCAGAGATTTGCCAAGTCCCAACAGCAAACCTGGAAACCTTGCTTTTACATTTGTCCTGCTTAGTTACCCAAATCAAGAAGCCAGGACATCCTAGTGGTTCTGTACTGCCCTTTGGTACTCTAACTCCATCCCCACATCCTCTCTGTTAATCTGTGCAATTTAAGGAACACTGACTTCTGCCTTCACTCTTGAAAGGCTTCAGGCAGGCATACTGGTGTGACAGCTGCACATCTCCAGGCAGGCATTTAAACCAGATTCCCTGAAATGTCTTTAGAAATTTTCAGCTTTGGAGAGCCAAGGCAACACAGCTAGAAGGGATATACTTTTAAAAACACCCCATCTGCAAGGCATAAGCCCTTAGCATGGTTTGTAAGTGTTCTGTCACAAGTTAAATCAAACTAATCCTTTCATTTCTCACTACATTAATGCTACTGGGAAAATGAGTTTGTTTACCTAGTTCTCAACAACTTTTACAGAGACCATGAAATCAGTAATTTATTCAATTTTTGTGCTTCTTCAACACCTTCCTTTCCAGGATCACAATGTGTCCCCTGGCTGGGCTAAGGAAACTTCCGGTATTACTTGCATTAAATGAAATTAAATTACTTGCTCACTCTGTGCTAATAGGAAGGCAGACCCTGTCACTGTATTTCTGTTCTCTTCTGACATTGGATTCAACAACTTCCAAGAGTTTCCAAGCTTTCCAGAGCATATTAATTTAGAAACTGTTTGTATACTTATTTAATTAGTTAATAAACATATGAGTTTTCCTTTATTATTTTTGCACTTTAGAAAGAGCTCTGTTTTCCCTGCTGCTTATAACTGCATAAAATCCATGCCCCAGAATTCAAACTCTCAACACCTCGACGTGTTGTTTCATACTTCTCTCTGCCCGTTGCCCTCTGAAGCTGTGGCTCACACTCCCAGTGTGAAAGCAGCAGAGGACAGAGCCTGATGCCCTTCTTCATTTACTGTCATTTTTCCAGGGTTCTTTCTGCCCACATGAGGTTCCCGCATGTCTCATTCCCAGCTGTGTGCTGATCTGTTGGAGTTAATGATCCCGTTGAGCTTTAGACCCCGGCAGTCAGGATTTCCTGGTGCTGGCTGTGGACACAGATTCCTGACGCTGCAGCACTCTAGTGTGAGAATAGGGGAAATCGATGACTTCTGAGGGATAAGTTATTGCTTTTTGTTTACTTTGGCTTTTGTTTGTAAGCCATGCAATGCACTCTGCAGTTCTTTAACTCTCCCATCACAAGCTTTCCGGGCAACGTGGAAGGTGCTCACGTCTCCCCAAGTGCCTGTGTGTCACTCCTGATGCGATGCACCCCCAGTGCTGCTGTTGGGCTGCCTGCAGGTGAAGGACTCTGCCAGGAGCCCCTCAG
>VZTH01005230.1:0-20002 GCA_013397815.1 Aleadryas rufinucha
AGCTGTGCTGAGCTGAGCTGAGCCGCTCCGAACCGAACCGCGCCACCTCCCCGTGCCGAGCCGCATCCCCCGTGGGCGGCCGCCGACGGAACCATGTCGCGGGGCAGCGGGAAGGGGCTCAGCCTGAAGGACAAGCTGGACGGGAACGAGCTGGACCTGAGCCTCTGCGATCTGAACGAGGTGCCGGTGCGGGAGTTGGTGAGTCTCCGGCCGCAGGCCGCCCGGCGGGGGTGGGGACCGGCTCCCGGTCCCTGGGAAGGGGCAGCGTAGGAGAGCCAGATGTGCTGGGGGTTGTGACCTGGCCTGCAGGTATTTAAAGCAGTGAGGTTCCGTGTCCCGCGGGCCCGGCAGCCGCTAGTCATTGCTGTCCCGGGATAAGAACCGCCTTTGGACCCAGAGATGGATCCGGAGATGACGTGACCTCGGAGCAGCTGCGGGGGATGGACAGACTGACGCGGGAGAAACCGCAGAGGCCGAAGCAGAACTAGCAGGTGTCAGAGGGGCTCGGGTGAACCTCCATGTTCATTCAGTGCCTTATTTTTCTTTCAGGCCGCTCTTCCGAAAGCTACTATCTTGGATTTGTCCTGTAACAACCTCATTTCCTTGCCGGTAAGGTGCTAGCGATCCTCCGTCGGGATGAGTCTGCTGGGAAATATTTGGAAAGATAGATGTAGAGGCTTTTCTTATCTCTACTGAAAGATTCAGTAGAGGCTTACCGGGAGCTGTGGGACTGGCACTTTCCCTGCCCTGGGGTGGCTGAATGACTCCGTTGGCAGTGACGGGTCAGTGCTGGCAGTGGGTTTGGCTGAGGCAGGAGAGAGTAAAGGGTTGAACTGTGTGAAGATTGCAGTACACTCTTGCCAGAGCATCCCCTGGTGAATACAGAGGAGTTTCATCAGCAGTGGAGACTCGGGTTTGTTCCTGTTGTATTGTCATCCATAATCTTCTTGGTCTGTCTTATCTGTCCCATTGTGTCTCACCTCCATCTTCCATGGCAAAGGAGGAGAGCGATTTTCCTCCATCACAGTCCTGTAGTAAGTCAAGGATTTGTGCCTGATGTCAGGTGCAGGCTGTCTCCACATACTTCCAACTGAGGTTCTTCCATAAAGGTGCTGACTAGCTTTCTCTGGGTTTTCTTTGTTTGGGTTTTAGTCGGACTTCTGTAGTTTGATGCATCTGGTGAAACTGGATTTGAGTAAAAATCGGCTGCAACAGCTGCCCTTGGACTTTGGCCGCCTGGTCAATCTGCAGCACCTGGACCTTCTGAACAACCGCTTGGTCACCCTGCCAGTCAGCTTTGCACAGCTCAAGGTAAAACTGTTTGCTGGGCAGTTACGTAAAGCTTTGGGATGCAGCCCAGGGTCTTGTGATCCTGCTCAAGTTGATTTCTCTGGTAAAGCATCCATCCTGCTGACTACCCATTCCAAAATTCAGCTGGCTCTGCACCGCAGCTCAGTGAAAATCCTCTCAATCTATTGAAAACATCTCTGCTCATCTTCTGTACCTTTTTCATTCATATAAAAACTAAGCAGTTCTTTGCTTCTGCTTTGGATCTCTTAAATAATTCCAAGACTGCTGTGCTCTTACAGCCTCCCCTTTGTTGTGCCTTTTTGCAGAACCTGAAGTGGCTGGATCTGAAGGACAATCCCCTGGATCCTGTCCTGGCTAAGGTGGCAGGAGACTGTCTGGATGAGAAGCAGTGTAAGCAGGCTGCTGTCAAGGTAAGGAGTCTGCTTTTATTCTATTTCTTTTTTCCTTTCATGGCTTTGCCAGTGATTCTTCCTCTGTTTGCATAGCAAGCTGGGCAGCTGCTGCAGGAGCCTGAAGTTTCTTCAGGCAGTGAGATGCAGGTCCACTGCACTGACTCCACTACTGCTGTGCCTGTGGAGAGCAAACACCTGACTGAGGAGGATGCTTCTGCATTAGTGGAGTTAAGAGAGGATTAAATGCTGGTTGCCAAAAAAGTGGAGGCATAATCAGACATAATAATCCATACCTGTGCTGACAGTACAAAAACCTCTGGAGAAGTTCTGGCAAACATAAATAGAAATGTTCTGTGATCCTCTGTATCATCAAGCACCAGTTTGCCATGTTTGTTTTTAGTGGGAAGATCTATTTTTTAACAACCAAGACTCACATAAGTTGTGAATTTTTTTCAGAGCCATAGCTGTAGAGGTAGGCCAGGGTTGGGGGTCAGCCCCAGCTGCCTGTCCTCAGCCACACTCCAGCTGTTCTGTTCTGAACTGACTGTACCATGAGGCTTCTGCACAGCCCTCAGGTTGTTTTCTTGGCCCTTTAAGGTACTGCAGCACATGAAAGCGATCCAGTCCGAGCAAGATCGACAACGGCAGCGGAAACTCCAGGCAGAGAGAGGTAGGCACAAAGAACCCCCACATGCTGTCTGCTGAGGACTGCCCTTGGTCTCTCTAGCACACCCAAACATTCTGATCGCCATCTAACAAACTGCCATCTAACACATACTTGTGGCCACCCAAACCCGAAGTACCTAGGGAGTAGTAGAGTAAAAGGGCTGGAGGGAGAAAGATAGCGGGGGGGGGGGGAACTGGGATTTCTTGGCCTGAGGAACAGAAACATCTCTAGATGGAATGTGCTATAGGTTATCTATAAAAACATGAAAGAAAAGCACAGCAAAATGCAAGCTATGTAATACTAAATAAAATTATAAAAAAGAGGATAGTTGTTTAATTGGTTTCCTCATTCCAGTTGGGATAATAAAGTAATAAGGAAAATGGCAATGACAACCCTTTACATGAAAGGGAAAAACTTGCTGTTAACCCCTAGAAATGGAGAAGAAACGTGAAGCAGAACAGCGAGCGAAGGAGGCTCAGGAGAGAGAACTGCGGAAGCGAGAGAAGGCAGAGGAAAAGGAGCGCAGAAGGCGGGAGTACGATGCTCAGAAAGCTGCAAAACAGGAGATGGAAAAGAAAACTAAAAAGGAAACCGTGCACACCCGAAGTAAGTAGTGTCCATTTTGGGTGGGATTGTGTCAGGTTTCGTCTTTATCAGATTTTGATGCTGCCTGAATTGTTTTCATGCAGCCCAGGTACTGGGAGATGGTGGGAGAGGGTAGGGGGGAACCTGTAGGAGTTCTGATAACGGCTGCTGTGCCCTTTTCCCCTTTGCCTGTGTTCCCATGAACTGTGGAGCTACAAGTCAGGAAGTTCTCCAGCTGTTCCTCATGAGAACTTCCCTCCATTCATTTTTTCTTAAGTCTACTGAACATGTGCGTAATCAGATCTTGTGCAACACAGAGGTGCTTTACACCCTCTTCACTGCTACCCATGAAACTGGATCTGAAACTTTTTATCCTAAACAGTTAAATCCTGCACATCTACTCATTTATCAGAGCTAAGCGATGAAAATTCACAACAAAAGCCAGCTGCAGCAGAGGATTAAGTATCTTACCTGAACAGTTTGTTGGTGAGCATAGCCTATTATAGTTGATTAATTCCTCACATTCTGTCCTGTTCATGTTCTCACTACAGAGCCGGCCTCCAGCTCGCGTCCCCCTCAGCCCCCCCGGCACAAGCCCTCGTGGTCACGGTCAGTGCTGAGAGTCCTGCTCTTTGTGCTGTTCTGCATCCTCTGTACTCTGGCTGCCTGCAAGCTGACGGAGCTGCAGCATCAACCTCTGTGCGTCAGCGTGAACACCCTCTACGAGGACGTGGTGGCTGCTCTGCAGAACCACAAAACGCTGCAGAACATGCTACAGCACAACTCGCAGCAGTGATTGTCCGGGATGGGCACTTGCTTCGTCAGCACCTCCTTCCACCATCTACGCAGCCAGAATTCCTATGGAATTGTGTTCTGATGAAACTGCTTTGAACCAGTCAGCGTTGGTTTGCTGGTCCACTCCACAGAGCAGAGCTATTGTTCAAACCATCTTTGTTGTGCATGTCTCTGTCGGCCTGTAACTCCCATTATTTGTGCACATTAGCCTAAACTTGTTACCACTCCTTGCCTCTGAGTGGTGTCCACCAGGATTGAGGTACAGGAAGCTGCCAGTCTATAGGAATGGGAACAAGCAGCTCTCACATCACCTGGGTGAGAGCTGTAGCTCTGAGCTGGAGGTGGAAGGTTTTTAATACGTATCCATTCCTTGCTCTCATTTCTGTTTGTGCTAAAATTGGTGGTATGGCTGTATGGGAATAATACACTAAGGCCCCACTCCAGGACCAATTACAGGTGTGTAGGATGGCTGTGCATCCCTATGTTGGAGCAAAGAGGCTGATGTGCTATTGAAAGGAGCTGAAAATTTTCAATACAACAGTTTTCACAGCAATTTGTCTGAACTGAGTGTTTATGTTGTTAAGGGGGTTTTAATTTTAATTAGGCCTTTTAGGAATAGCCACAAATGATTTCCGAGTACATGGGAATAATTCCTGCCTGCTACAGCTGCAGCAGCAGCACTGGGTGGCACTGTGGGAGCACTGCTGGCAGGAAAGGGGAAGCCTCGGGGCTGGGGGAAGGCTGGGAGGTTTGGTGGTTTGCACCTCGAGAGGAAAACTCATCTCTACAATGGTCTGTGAATTACTTATCATTTCCTTTAAAATTATTTAAAATTAATTAATTTTAAATTTTTCTGAAAAAAAAAAAAACACCAAGCAGAAGTTTTCATATCTTTAAGGGCTTTGTGAGTACTAAAATGAAGTGCAGGTTTCAGAGAATATCTGTGCTACAGACTCCACTGAGACACCCTACACTGGTCTCCAGAATCATTCCCTCTTCTCATACCTGGGATTATTGCTGCCAGGAGCAGTGCTATGGGGAAATCATCTGCAGTGGTTCACACCAAGGTCACTATCACAGCAGTAAACCTTCGCTTTCCTGTAACCCAGTGATAAGACTGTGGTTCCCTGAATATCACACAGGAGAGAACAGCAGCACAAGTATCAGATAAAAGGAAGGAAAAGCTGCCTCTGCCTTAGCAGGCTGCATGTTTTCAAAGCTTCCTTTAGACAACTTTTAGCTTTACTTTGGGTGTCGAACTCATCCCATTCTGTAAAAGATCCTTGCTCCCTATCCAGAAGTGTTCAGGAAAACGACAACATCCAAAGCAATGTTTCCTCCATGCAGAGGAACATCCAGACAAATGTTGCATAGGTTGACGAGTACCAGGCTTACACAATTTATAGATTCAGGTCAGCAGCACTGCTGGCCAGTCCAGGGCTCCTGCTGGATGCCTGGAACATGCAGGGCAGGTGGAGATTTTTCCACCGGAGACAGCAGGGGTCCAAAGAGTTAATTTCCACACAGGGAATGCAGTTTAATTCTCGGAGCACTCATCTCAGTAAGTGCTGCTGTCACAAAAGCCCTCAACTGTCCTTGTGTGCACACAAGTGCTGATGGCTGCATGGATAGGCCGTGGTCCCCAATCTAATTAAAAGGAAGCTTTTTCTGCCAACTGTTTAGACCTCATAATTCCAGCACATATAATCAGATTTTAAGACCCTCTCTAGATTAAGCCGTCTGGAGACTGAATCAGAGTACTCTAAATTTATATCTGAAAATTAGTCTTACTCATTCCCATCTGCCACAGCGGAACAATGAGAGGCTGTTATGTGAGGTAAAGTTCTTTCACCTCACTAGACCAGGTGCTGAGGGGGCAGCACCATGTTGCTCTAGCATCAGGATTTGTCCCAAAGAAGGAAGAAGATAAGTCCTTGCAGTTCAGGAGAGCAGCAGAAAGTATTCCTTTGAACAAAGGAAATACCTGTCTATGTTCAAGACAACATGTTAAGAAGCAAAGGTTATTCTTCAAAATTATTTATTTTATAGAACGACAAATAAACCAACGTCAATACTATAAGCTGTGTGCAACTCATGCTTAGGGAAGATATTCACCATCTTTTTTATGTAAACTGCTGCCATTCAGCAACTTTATCCAACTTTTTTCCTGCTACAATAAAGTCTAAATGTGCTTCAAGTCTTTAAACGAGGAACGAGTGTTATCTAAGCACTTCTTCACAGAAGAAAACTGAAAACTCGACCAGATAAACGGTAAAACCCTTATTCCCTGGAGCTACCAAGTGAAATCCAAAACTGAACACTTCAACCGGACAAACAGTAAAACCCTTTTTCCCTGGAGCTACCCAGTGAAATCCAGATAGAGGTCAGGATCGTGGGAAGTCATCTGCAGATAGATGCGTCGGGACAGCTCCGGCCCAATGCGCCGGGAGGTGGCTGTCACCCCCTCCCCACGGTGCACAGGGATATTGGCCAGCATGTTCTCCCGCTCCTGGTCCGAGGAGCATCTCTCATAGGCCTAAAAGCAACACAAAGGGCACAATGGAATTACCCATTTGCATCCATTGCTCAAAAAACCAATCAAAGCTATGCACCTGTGACTGCTCTGCCCTTCCACAATGTCCACTCATTTTTCACTTGGGCTCTGCCCAGGTCCCATCTGTGAGCTTGGAGAGTGGAGCCAATGCTGCTCCCTCAGTGGGAAGCCAGAAGAGTGGATGCCAAGGAATCAGTTCCTTTGCTAACTTACTGAACCGCTCATACAGAATCACTGTGTCTAATGGAATACTGATTAAATTACCTCTTCCACCCCTTGCATGAGCTGGCTGCCTGCACACAGTGCTGGGTATCCCTGAGGCATCCTCACCTGGATCAGAAGCTGAGGAGAAGGGTAGGCAGACACGATAGCCTCAGCCATCTCAGAGCTGACACGGTTAAATTGCTGTATCTGCCTCTTCCAAACTTTCAAGAGACCCTTTCCAGAAGGATCCACCTTCACCCCTCCGCAGCAGCCCTTCTCCAAGTAGAAAGAGAACCCTGTGTTCTCTCGCTCTCGTCTAGGGAGAACACGGAATGAGGAAGCAAATGAGACAATGAGGCTGTGAAGAAAATCCTGTCCCTGCCATCTGTTGTCACAGAGCGCCATCCCTCACTTGAGCTGTCAGAGACACCACTGGCATCAAAGGAAATGCGAACAATTTGACCCTGTTTTCTTTACGTGCATTACCAATTTCTTTAAGACTCAGATTGCTACTGAAAAAGAAACAATCCTGTACTCAGCAGCAATCCTGACACAAGCCAACTTGCAGACAAAGTGGTAAACAAGAATTCACCTTCTGGCTGTCAACCATAATAAAACACTTCTAGATGTCATTTTTAATGACATCTCATCTCTTCTCATGGCTGACATGGAAAATCCAGCAGCTGCTGTGATAGGAATACTAGGTTTGTGTGAGACTGCACAAGATGGCTTTCTTAGCTATCACTGTGCAACAAGCTGCTGTCCTCCCTTATCAATGGAAAGAGCCAAGTGGTTCATTCTCAGGTACATCTTTTGGTTACACACTAAACAAGAAAAGCTGGCTCCCTAAGAGCCAACCCTACTTGCATTCCCTTCCCACTCTAAAAATCTGAGAACAAGAGCTCTACTTGATGTCAAGGCTCCAGTGTGAAACCTAAGGGTGCTGAGGCACTGGAACAAATTGCCCAAAGAAGTCGTGGATACCCCTTCCCTGGAAGTCTTCAATGCCAAGCTGGATGGAGTGCTAAGCAACCTGGTCCAGTGGAAGGTGTCCCTGCCCATGGCAGGTGGTTGGATTAGATGATCTTTCAGGTCCCTTCCAACCCAAATGAGCTTGTGACAATGAAACCAGGGTCTGTCCTCACCCCTCTGTGGGCAGGACATCAATTTCAAGAACAAGTCCTGTGTTGAAGAAGCTGCATTAGCAGCTGCTCTGTCGCCTGCACCTTTAAAAACCATTATACCCTGTGTTGTACCTGCTGTTCCTTCCCAGTAGCTTAAAGTGCAGCCTCTCCAAAGGTAGGACCAAACCTGCTCTGCTTACTCACTTGTATGGTGCCTCAGCCACAGCTTTTGTGAACATAGTGGCATATTCCCCAAGCTCCTCGTTGCTCTCAAAAATGCTGACTTGGACTTGTGTGCTCAGCTGCAGATCCACCAGGGCCTGTACCACCATAGGGAACAGCAAATGGCACAATCAGTCTTGTTGCATCAAATCCCATTTTTGTCTGAAGCAGAAAAGGGTCACAAACATCCTGCTGTAAGACAAGAACCTTCACTCTCTCCCCATTTTGGGAAGTTAATTTAAGACACTGAAATATTATGGGGCAGTCTGTCTCCTGACAGTATCACCTCGGTGTCCTCTGAGCTACCTCAGCTCCTCTGTGGCTTGTTACAAACAGGCCACCACCAGTGGGCTTTGCCAACGGGCCATGAAGGGCAAGAGGTGCTGAGACTGACATAAGTATCCAGGTGAACGAGACACATCAGCCTGTGTGGGAGCAGGTACATGACTCAGCAGTGGGGAGCTGAACCCAAAGAGCTCTGTCCACAGACTGATGGACTAATGAATAATGAAGGCTGCATACTCCCATCCAAAAACTTGTGTGACTGGGTCAAATGTTCAAATACTGGCAGACAACAGATGATGGCTGCATGTCTGTTTTAAAAGCACTCACTTCTTCCACATCCATTCTGGATAAGTCCAGGACAGAATCCTTAACCTTTTTTCTCCGTTCTCCCCATTTCTCTTGATTCCCACTCGCTGCTGTCTGTCGCAGCCTTTGTTTTGGCTGAACTTGGTGAGACCTAAAAAGAGTAAAGTAAGACTGGGGCAACAGTCTGGATGGACCTTTGCTTCTGTTTCTGTACAAAAAATGGTGGAGCAGTTGTGGGAATACCTCTTATACTCCAGTCTTTGCTAGAAGGAATTAACGTAAACACCTATGGCACTTTTCAAGGCCAGAGAAAACACAGAAACATTTGGAGAGAAAGAAGTCTGACCTGAAGTAATTTTCTACTCCAACTACTGCGAGAGCCAGAATTTTTCCAGGCATTTGCTCCATCATATGAGCTACATAGCTATGCAGGGTCTCCTTCTGCCTTTCTGCAAAGCCCTCAGCGTTCTACAAAGACGAATGGGAAAAATAAGGAGTTAAACCATTTTGAGGTACACAGAGAAGCACAGCAAATTATGGCCCTGGTTTTAGGTCTGCAGATGAGTCTATTCACCCTTGCTCTTCAGGGCAAGCAGGCAATACTCAATCTCATGTAAAGTTAGAGCAGAAAGAAAGAAAAAAATAATCCCACTTAATGTAACTCTTCAGGAATGTGTGAAAATTTTAACTAGGGAAGAAAGCTTGTCAGAACTTTACATTATAGAACTCATTAATGGCTCCTAAACCCAGATTTCTGTTTTACTGAAATCCTGCATTCCACCCACACCAAAACCTTCCTACCACCAAGAGGGATGACAAAACACTGGTTTTGCATCAAGGTATGTTCAGGAGCACAAAAGTCCTAAGCGTTCTCACTTGTTTGTAGCCGTGCGCCATGGACAAAAACTCCTCCAAGCCAAGCAGAACCAGGACATTTCGTTCTTCTGTCCATTCATCTCCTCCTCCCATCTGTTCAGATATGAAAACAAACAGGGCACAGTCTGGTAGAATTCACTCAGACTCCCACTCAGAGCTCTGAGCGGGGAGATTAGAGGGTGTTTACTTGGGTTGCTAAATACAATTACTAACGACTGCAAATAACACATGAAGAAAAAGGCATTTTCAAGATTTTGCTCGTATACCTGTGATGACACTGTCTTTCTCCTCCAGGTTATGCTGCAGGGAACAGGGTGATTCTCAAACACACAGGAATAATTGGCATCCTGCAAAGCATTAAGGATCTGCTCACCACCTTCTACCTGTAAGATGACTGAAATCGATGCATGGGTCAGGCCTCCAGAGAGAGGAGACAACAGTCAATACAAAGCAGGTGCACGCTGTGAGGACAACTACCTGGATCTAGCACCACTGTTATGTATTTCTGGCACTCTCCTGGCCGCTGAGCTTTCAGCATCTTGGCAACGGCTCTCTTCCGCTCTTTCTCCTCCTCCTGCTCCCTCCTCTTTGCTTCTTGCTCCTTCCTTCTCTGCCACGCATTCTGGCAGATTGCCTCCCGTTCCGTCTGACTGTATTGTCGCTTTTTGAGAGGGAGCGATGTTTCTGGCCTTTCTCTGCTTACCGGGGGGCTACTAGGCCTGTCTGAGTCGACGGGCAGGGAGCACAAGGAGGGTCTCTCAGCACTGCATTTACCACTCTCACTGCCACAAGCCACTTCTCCAGACGGCGCCAGGTCTTCCCGCAGCCCTTCGCTGCCAGGAGCGATCAGGTCACCACTAGCACAAAGCCCAGATTCCTCTCCTGTATCGCCAGCGCCCAGGCTGAAAGGCTCAGGCTCCGCTCCCACCCTCATCTTGACCCTCCCATGCCAAGGGACGACGTCCATCACCTCCTCATCCACCTCGTCGCTCTCGCTGCTCACCATCTCGACAACTTCTGCCGCTTGAGGATCGGGAGATGGTGACCGCGGGCGGCTCGGCTCGCCGAGGCATCGGGACGGCCGCAGCAGGGAGGCCAAGGAGGGCAGGCTCTCCTCCTCGCTGCTCTCAGAGTCCGAGTCGCTGTCCGCCATCCCCCCGTCTCCTCAGGAGCACTCGCGCCCGCCTGAGGGGAAAGCCCGCGCCGGCCACTGGTTGGCCCGAAGGCGCGTGCAGTGGGCGGAGATTGGTCCGAACGCTCGGGACGGCGCGCGCTCGGACCAATCACCGCCCAGCGCGCGCGCGTGCGCACCGCCTTCCCAGCGGGGAGAGGAAGGGGAAGCGGCGCCATCAAGATGGCGGCGCTGGGGCGGCTGTGTGAGTGAGGGGCTGTGTCAGCTGGTTACCCTCTGAGGGGTGGGGAGCGGGGGTCTGGCCGTGCAGCGGGAGGGATGAGCTCGGGAGAGGGTGCCCCAGGAGGTCACCCCGTGGGATGTCGCGCCCCCGGTGGGACGTCACGGCCGGTAGCGCGAGGCCGAGGCTTTCGCCTTTGCCTGGAGCTGAGGCGGAGCTGTGGTGAAATGGGCGGGCTTGTGTATGTGAAACTAACTACAGTTGGTCTTTGCCTAATTTCCTGTAGATTGTCAAGATTCGGAGGCTTTAATTTACTTAATGGGTCATCTCCTGAAATTAATAGGGCTTTGTACCCTTTCCTCAACAGTATTTCATAGAATTATGGACAGGTTTGGGTTGGAAGGAACCTTAAAGGAAGGAATCTTGTCCCAACTCCACCTTCCATTAGACCAGGTTGCAGTAAGCGCCATCCAAGCTGGCCCTGAACACTTCCAGTGATGGGACGTATTTCTAGCTCACTGAGTATCTGTGATAATTTACTTAAATTAAACTAGTGGTTTTATTCAGGTTAAGGAAGCAAGATAACCACTGTTCTGCACTAACCTGCTGCTTAAGATGCTAGATTCAGAAAAGTTAGGTTTGTGTCCTAACTGCATGAAAGGTGGTACTGAAGAGATTTTTTTAAGATCATGATGATTTGGGTTGGGAGGGAACTTAAAGATCATCCCGTTCCAAACCCCTGCCATGGGCAGGGACACCTTTCACTAGACCAGGTTGCTCCACACCCTGTCCAACCTGGCCTTGAACACTGCCTTAAACTGGGAGGATTAATGAAAAAACTGTGCTCCAGACTCCCTTATTGCGACTCCCAGGGCTCTGTGTTCCTTCTTAGAGCCATTAATCATAGAATCACAGAATCACTGAGGTTGGAAAAGACCTCCAATACCAGCAAGTCCAACCTTTATGCTCCTTCTGGATACTCCTGCTTCTGGCTGGTGATAGATGTTTATATATTGTCCAGAATTGGAGTCTGCTCATCTGTAAGATTTCAGGATGTAACTGTGTAAGTAAATGCCATTTGGTCAAAGGGGAGACTGAAACAAATCACAACCCATCTTTTCTCAAAGCACTGTAAGAGCAATCCACAGCAACCAGTGACATCTGTGCTGCATTTTACAAGAACGAAACAGGAATTTGTGCACATCCTTTAAACATTGTTGCTGAGAGTTTTATTCTTATCTGGGCAGCAGCAGCACTTCATATGTGGCCTCTTTTCAGGGAACTTAGGCCATTGTGGTCTAATTCATCTTGGAATTACTTTTTGTTTCTCCTAGGACTTTCCTTTGCCTTTAATTTTAAAGCCTGTCTTAACTGATATCCTTTACATCTGAGAAAAGGAATTATGTGTGATAGTTTTTCCAGCTGATGTTGTTCTTTCTCCAAACCTAGTTCTAACCGCTCCCCAAACAAGCCTGGTTGCTGTCAGATGGGCTTCTAAGAAAAGTGGGGGCAGCTCAAAAAACCTCGGTGGCCGCAGCCCTGGGAAACGCTATGGGTTCAAAAAAGTCGAAGGTAGGTCTGAGTATCTTGTATTTGCATTTCACTGGGTTCTTCACAGCTTCTCTCCCCTGGTACGCGTCAGTTGTTGAGTGTTTCGGGAGGAGGTGGGCAGGGCACTCTTCCAGGAGAAAGGGAAGGGGAGGATCAATGAAACCTCGTGATCAAGGGTCGCTGGTGGGAGGGCAGGGTGAGTCAGCTCCCCCCACCACGAGCCCGCCGGCCGCCAGCCAAAATTGCCTACAGAAAATGTACTTGGTTCTAACTTTGCCTCTTCAGAGAGCTCAGGAGGAGGGAACACTGTGGGGCACCTCATAACTGCACTGCACTTTCCCCCACGCTGGGTGGAAAAACTGAGCATTCCCAGTGTTTACAAAGGAGAGAATTACGAGGCTTAGCAGAAGCCAAAGTGCAGATTCTTGCAGTTGAGTGCTTAATAATTATTAGCTTTGCTGATGGAAACATACCAATGTAAATGTAATAAAACAAATGCCTTAAGCACCCAGAAAATGCCTTGTACCCTAGAAGCAATCTTTTCAGAGACTTGACTTTTTGCCATGGTCTATCCGTTGCCCTTTTATTTCCTGCTAACAGCATTCTTGTTCAGATGCTTTTAGCATTTGAAGTAATTTTTCCTTAGAAAATGCCCACAGAAAGCTGGGATTTGTAAGTCCTGGAATCATTTGTGTTCTGCCAGGACTCTGGGGAGCTATTTCTCTGCAGTCTGACTGTGTCACTCTGTTGCAGGTGCATTTGTCCATGCAGGAAACATTTTGGCTACGCAGCGGTTGATCCGCTGGCATCCCGGCGCTCACGTAAGACCTTTTCTCTCTCTTTGGTTCTCAGAGAACAGCAGTCCCCCCCAGAGTCCCACACTCACTGCCTCCTCTCTTTCAGTCTCATTCTTAATGTTCAGCCCTGTGTTCTGTATATCTCAACACTGGGTTTCATGACCTGGTTTTAGTCATAGAGCCTGCTCAGAGCCTCACCTGTGTCCATGAGACTCAGAGAAGGTCTGCAAGTAATGGATATCCCAAAACACTTCTGTGACCTGACTGGGCACTTGTGCTTCAGGGTGGAGTGAATGGGTGTCTCATACGCCACACTGAGCACCGTTGCAAACTGGTTCCTGGAAGCAAGTTGTGTGATTTTATTTTAAAAAATAAAGCAACAGATGCTGTTGAAGCTGGGATATCAAACGAGGCAGACCAAGGATCAGATCTGCTTTAGCTGTGGATGTCCAGCCTCTCCTTTCTAATGCTCCTCATCCTCTCCCAGGTGGGGATGGGCCGTAACAAGACACTCTATGCCCTGGAGGACGGGATTGTGAGATACACCAAAGAGGTCTATGTGCCCCCACCCCGCAGCAGCGAGAGCAGGGATGTGATCTGCCAGCTACCCAAAGGAGCAATCCTTTATAAAACCTTTATCAGTGTCGTCCCTACCACAGAGGTAGGAAGCTTCAAACTGGTCACCATGCTGTGAACCTGCTGTGTCACGTGGGCACGGATGGGAAGGACAGACCACTACAGCTGTACTGGCCTCTGAGGACAAGAGTGGCTCTGAAGATACCAGTTTAGGACTTGGTTTTGCTCCTGAAGTGCTTGTGGTCTGTGTTCAGACACTGAGATCACCTGCTGGCTTTTTTATGAGTGTTTAATAAATGCCATGGGGCAGCTGAAGATCTTGGCTGCACATGGAATGTGTTACCATGGTCATTTAGTATCTGGAGAGCCTGGTCTGTTGTGCCACTGGATGAATTCCCTGTACAATCACTCTTGTCAGTACTTGTCCCACTAATAGTTCCCTCTATTTTTGCTCATTTTTAGTCATTGCTCTTCTATTTGTACCTTAATTCACAATGCTGCAGAACAGATCCTTTTCCACGTGCACCTAATGCTGTGTACCCGGAAGCTGGATTTTTCACTCTACCTCACTCACCTCAATGATTAACTTAAATATCTGAGTGTTCCATTCACTGGCCATGTGAGGCATGTTCACAGGCCTAACTCTTAAGTCATTACTAAGCTCAGGGGGCCTGGTAAGATGCCCAAGTATGGGCTGGTGTTTGAAGCCCAGCAGCTGGAGGTGTATGATAAAGCACTATCCAGGATACTCATCCTTTTATCTTTGAGTCATTACGTGACATTTTTGAGCTTGTATTCCTCAAAATAAAGGAGCCCCAATTTGTTGTGGCCAAACTGATCTCATTTTATCTATAGGTTTGTAAACAATGTGAAACATTGACTCTGCAGTAGAAAACAGATTATCAAAATCAGTAGTGTAAGGACACCGGTGTTGATGTTATTAGACAATTCTTCTGCCCTACAGAAGACCAGGTGAACTAGGTCAGCCACACGTGTCCACCTGTGCTTTACAGCCTTCATGGAGACCACCAGCTGTTCAGTCCATGCATCTGTCCTTTCCCAGCCTGCAAATCCAGTCCCATGGTTCATCTTGGTGGTCGGTATTTGGGTATAACCCTTGGAGCCCCTCCAAATCCGTGTACAGAACCACCATCAGTCACAGAGGCTGTTGGTGCCAGAGCACACAGCAATGCTCCAGTACACATCCCTTGTGCCACTCACAGGTGAGAATTCCCACCTGGCAGCCAATCCAGATACAGCAGAACACTTGATAATCTAAGAAACAGGTGCAGCAGCACACCACCACCGGTGCCTGAGGTCTTATCCGTGGTACAGCCAGCAGTGCTGTCTCACAGAGGTATGAAATACTGCTGCTGGGGAGCTCTGGCCTAGCAGACCTTCCCCTTGGCTTTGCCCTGTGCAGCTCCAGCAGCTGGACTTTTGCCTTTGGTGTTTACCAGAGAAGAGTGAGCAGATGTCCCTGGTTCCTCTGCTCAGCGCAGTACCCAGCAATGGCTCTGTGGTTGTCCTTGTGCTTCAAGAGGGTTGTCACTGATGGCTGGGTTGGGCTTGCCTGTGTCCCAGCTGATTGTGGATCTGGGTGAAGGTTTGGCCATTCCCTGTGGAGGAAAATGGTATCCCAGGCACTTCTGTTGCTGACAGCATGGGAAGCAGCAGTACACTGAGGCCAAGGCCTTACACCGCAGTGTTTCGCTGAGTTTGGTAGCTGAGAGGGGCATGGAAAGGGTCTGGAACACCATGTCTGTCCAAGGTCTCTGAGCTTATTCCTGTTCCTGAGAAAGCTGGAGGATGCCTTAGAGCGTGCTCATAAGGAGGTGGCATCTATTGAGAGAGGAAGAGCATTACAGCGATCAGAAATAACCAGGAGATTATCCCACCTCTTCTTACAGAGCGGATGAAAAGGCTCACAACCACCACCAGCCTGAAATTAAACCCCCGCAGTCCCCCAGCGCAGCCAGCTGTAGGCTGGGGAACACCTGGAGATGAGAGCATCAGTCTGGAACACGGCACAAACCTGCTGAGAGACACATTCTCCCCTCACACTGTGCCAGGTTCCTGCTCTTCCCTGTTGCCCTTCAAGGACTTGGCAGAAGGCCAGAACAGACTTGACTTTTGTTGAGAGAGGGCTGTCATTTGCTTTCCCTTGACTAAAGAAAGATTACCGGGATTTACACGAGCACCTACAAACCAGGCGTTGTACCCAGGTTTTGGCAGCAAGTGTCACTGCACAGAGAGAGGAACCTCCAGGCCTTGTCACATTTATTTTGGCAGAGCTGGGCTAGTTTTCTCCCCACAAGTGACAGAAAGTGACAGGATGTTGTGGAAGAGCTCCCAGTGCCGTTCCTCAACTACTTGTCTTTGGAGCTTTACTCTGCTGTGCCCTCGCTGCCCAGGTTTCATAGAATCACAGAATGGTTTGAGTTGCAAGGGACCTTAAAGATCATCCAGTTCCAGCCCCTGCATGGGCAGGGACACCTTCCACTATATCAGGCAGGTACTTTTCAGACAGATATCATTAGATGTAGCTCCAAACACTGAGGGGCAAGTGCTGACTATGCTAGACTTTACAGTACAGCTTTAAGAGCTCAAAATCCAGGTAAGTCACTGAACTTTTAGTGCTTTACTCAGGGTTTCATACATTTCTGTTCCGCTTTAGACAATGAGGTCTCTGAACAGGAGCGTCTCAGGATGCTGCCACAGGACCTACTTGGCAGATGCACTCACTTTTCCCTGTTCTATTGTGAGAGTGCAAATCTTAAATACTGTGACAAACAAAGTCTCCTGATCATAAATGAGCCATAAACATTTCAAGGTAATAGCAAGAGGCCTCCCCAGGAGTGTCCTCCAGGGAGAAGGAAGCAAGAACCCATTAAAGCCTTAGAGATCCAAAAATAACACTCCCAGCCTGGACTTGTATGTAGCCCGTGATCCGAAGAGCCTGCCCTTTCTCCCTGGGGCTCTGCCCTGCCTCCTGGTATAGGCATTTCTGCAAATGTGCTGGAGGAGGGGAGATGGATCATTAACCAACCCAGATGTACACCAAAGGAGCCTCCCGATACACTTTGTGCTTTCCGAGAGATAAAAGCTATCAGGGAAAGGCAATCACAGAGCACAGAGTCCTCGGCTACCACCAACTGCTGAAGCAAGACAGATATGGACCACAGTGGTGACTGCCATGGGCTTCTGCCACCCTCCCAGTGCAGGGAGGGGAGCTCACCTCCTGGGATGGCTCTGCCCACAGTCCAAACCTGTCGGCGATCATCTGATGGATTTCCCGCTGGCGATCTTTCTTCCGCACGCTCTCGTAGCTGGGCAGGCGGGGCTGCTCCCAGGGCGGGAGCCGGTACGTGCTGGGGGGTCCGACACAGAAGAGCTCGTCTCCCTAGAAATGCCCATCCCCAGAAAAGGGTCAGTGTGATGGTGGCTCTCTTCACTAGAAGTTCATGTCCTGGTGTCACCTTGAGTTAATTCAGGGTCCAAAGTTGTAGGTAGTTGTAGGCTTCTTTGGACACCCAGAGAAGAAATTCTCCCTCCCAGGAGGCAATTACACCTCGACCTGCACTGCAGGACCCCAAGCCCCCAGGATCTACCACTGGCACTTCATGCCCAAACACCTCAGGGCACTGTGGTGTCCTCTGCAATATTCCTTCCCTCCACATGCTGCCTCCCCCCCGAGTATTTACATACTGGCAACACTTAACCAAAGTTGTGGGATAGCACCAGAAGATGCTGCCCAGCACCTTTTGCCCCAGGCAAACACCATAACCAGAGTCTCTTTCCAAGTTCATGGACACCTTTGCTACCATTCCCACCCAGCTCCCAGCAGGTACCCTGCCATCACCTGCATGCCGGGGTTCTCAGCAGCGCTCTCCAGCCGTGAGGCTCCACGCTGGGGTCCCACCAGCCGCTGGCTGCTGCTGAAGTAGGGCGGGGGGCGGTCCTGGAATGAGGAGGACATGAGCAAAGCTGAAATCCCTCACATCCTTCCCAGCAGAGAGCAGAGCTCAGCCAGCTCGCATGGGACAGCAGGACCCTGGCAGAAGAAGAGCTGCTCCCTCTGCCCACGTGGCTCCTGCAGCTCTTGCTGCTGGCAGCAGCCCCTGCCCGTTCAGTGACACCGACGGCTCTGGGACATCCTCCCTGGCAGCGCAGGGCCTGCTCCAAGGGCTGGAGCCAGCTGGAGCAGAGCACAGCCAGAGGGACACTCTGGGCCCCAGGGCAGGGTTTCACTGAAAATCAGCAGATCTGTTTTTGGGGGACAACAAAAAACAACCCAACTATTCTACTGGTGTAGATAAGAGCTCCATCACATGCTCAGGGTTACAGGATTTGTAAGCTCTTATCTACTGAGGTTGTCATTTCAGGATAATGCAGCAAGCAAATCTGCAGGGCAATAGCTGTGCTGTTCCAGAGCTGTCTCGCTCCAGTTAAAATGGATTTCCTGTCCAGGTGTTGAGCAACAGTGAGCAGAAATCCTGTTCACAGAGAACAGCCCCTCGAGCCAGAGACAGGACTTGAGCCGTGGCTGTACCTTGCTCTCAGAAAACCCCATCTCTGCCAGCAGAAACCAGCCCAGAGACACCCAGGGCAACCAGGGATGCACAGGGAGGACTGTGAGGATTTACTCTTGCTCTTAACAACCAAGGAACTGTTTGTCTTGACCCTACAGCACAACTACAGAGGCTGCAGGAAAACAGCACTCAGCTGTTGGTTCAATAACTGATGAGCAGAACCAGTGCAGCTACTCCTGCCCAAAAGCTGCCTCACACACTACAACTGCTTCACTTTTTCTGAAGGAAATACTTTCTATATGTGTTCCCTTTCCATATGTAATTCTTTGCATCCATCCTTCAACACAGCCCTTCGCTAAAGGCAAGATGCCTGCTTGAACTTCCCACCCCAGAGCTGAGGGAGCATCCCACACTGCCTCAGGGAGCAGCTCTGCAGGGCAAGGGAGCATGGCAGCAGGGCGACTCGTGGACGTGTGCCATGGGCAGGCAACAGGAGGGAAGAGAGGGAAAGGAGTGGAGACAATGAATCAGACAAGGACACCATCAGTGCAGCCTATTTCCACTGTGATTTCTGCTGGGGACTTCTCAGCCTGTCCTGGACTATTAGATTTGCCTTTCACAGCACAAGTCTCCCCATCGCTTGCTAGTGAGGCTGAATGTCCATTCTTCTCCCAAGGACTGCGGAGTGGTACCTGCAGGCCTCCCCTCAAGAGCCATCCCTGTGGCTCTGGAGGCTGAGCTTTCCCCAGGCAGTCACTGCCACAAAAGCAGTGCTGGCTGCACACGCTGCTCTTTTTCCATCAGCTTCCCTAGTTGAAAGCCAGCCCCAGGAAATTACAGATGCGAGCGAAAGGGCTTTGTGTCTCACTGCTCCTTCCCCAGGAGCTGTGCACAAGAGAGCCAGTTGTCAGGGATGCGAGTGGCTTTGTCTGCCTTTGCCCTCAGCTTCCAGCCCCCTTCCCTGCTGGGCCCCTTCCCTATAAAGCAGAGCCCGACCCCACACATGACTGTGCAGGGGGAGGAGGACCTCCCCCCTGAGCTGTGTGGGGAGCAGGGAAGCCTGATAAGTGTTGGGCCTCGGAGATACAACCACAATGGCACAGCCAGGCAGGACTGGGTGGGTGGATGGATGGATCCCTTGGATAAAGTGAGAGCAAGGAGGTGGCAGAGCTCAGCTCTGCTTGGAAGTCCCATGTCCATCAGCAATCCCAGCCAGGCTGCAGGAGGGTAACCCGGCGGTGCAGCCCCACAGACCCAGCACAAGGGAACGAGCTCGGGGGCCAGAGGGGGGACTCGTGGGCAGGAAGAAGAGAGGGAGGACTCGGAGGACACTCACATACTGGCTCGGGGTCTGGAACAGGCGGCAGGAGCAGAGGAATTGGCAGCACATGGGGTCCCGGTGGTACAGGAGCAGCAGCAGGATGAGGATCGCCACGATGAAGACTGAGGTGGACACCGCTGCCAAGAGACGGGAGAAGAGAGAGCCGGTGGTTCGACGGGCCCGCGGGCCGCCTCCTGCCGCCCGCTCTCGCCCCGCGGCTTGGAGAAGCCCCTGAGAAGCCGGTTCCACCTGCTGCCCATCCCAAGCGCTAAAGCTCCTTTGTGCCCAACATCTCTCTCTCCCTATCAAACCGGGAAGAATCTGCAGAGCCGGGAGGGGCTCACCCCATCCCGGACCGCGGCCGCAAGGACCGACCCGCGGGGACCGGCACCGGCACCCCGCCCGAGGCTCTCGGCTCCCTCAGCACCCCGGCAGGGCGCCGGTTCGCCAGCGCTCCAGTCTCCCGGGAACCCGCGGCTCCCCCTCGGCCCACGCGTGGCTCCGCGGAGCCCACCGGCACCGCCAGCCCCCACCGGCACCGCCAGCCCCCGC
>VZTH01005233.1:0-16707 GCA_013397815.1 Aleadryas rufinucha
TACCACCACAAGGATGGTTTAAGGTTTGGCAAAAAGTCATAGAAATAAAGTGATGTCAGCAGCACTCAGCCCTCACAGTCCTGCTGGACACAGCGTGGGGCAGAGACACAGCACATCCCCAAATGTGGGGGGGGTGAGGGATCCCCTCCCAAATGTCAGAGTGCTGGAAAAGGCAAGACCTGGCAACCAGAGGAATTCCTGTGTTGGAAGGTGCCACAGAATCATGGAATGGTTTGGGTTGGAAGGGACCTTAAGGATCATCCAGTGCCACCCCTGACACCTTCCACTATCCCAGGTTGCTCCAAGCCCCGTCCAACCTGGCCTTGGACACTGCCAGGGATCCAGGGGCAGCCACAGCTTCTCTGGGTACCCTGTGCCAGGGCCTCACCACCCTCACAGGGAACAATTCCTTCCCAATATCCATCCTCCCTCTGTCACTGTGAATTCATTCTCCCTCATCCTGGTACAGCATCCCTTGTCCAGAGTCCCTCTGCAGTCTCTTGGAGCCCCTTCAGGCATTGAACCATGCTCCACCCTGGATCCCCTCAGAGGCATTAGAACAGGTTATACTGAGCAAATTTCGAAAAGAAAATTATCAGTAATTAATTCCATCATTTATCCAAAGTCTTCCTAAAATACTAAAATAGAAGAATGTTTCTCCTACCTCACGTTCCTTCACGGCACCTTCGTATCACTTTAAATGTTTTGCAAACTCTAATTATAACAATTACCTAAAAAAGGTGTCTTCACACCGCAAGCCAAAATATTAGGGAACGTTATTACACACCTGTCCTCAGTCTCTCACTTCTTTTACAAGGACACATGATCCAAAAGCTTCGAGACAAAACTTCTGAGACACAACCTCCACCCACGCCCAGTTCCTCCGCTCCCTGATTTAAATCCGTGCGTACGAGCGCGGATCGTGGAACAGGAGGTGAACAGCACGGGAAGCACCACGGTCTCCTACCCACTAATTACCAGGAAATGGGAGAGGGTTTGACAGTGCACTGCATCCTCCTCACAAGGGGTCTCATTTTCTCTCCTTACTTGTATTAACTAACTTAGTCTGTAATTAAAAGAGCTGCAGTCCTTGTGATAAAGCGACACAACTGCTCTACTCTTCACTTCCTTGCTCCCTGAGTTGTGCCACACCATTAATTTTTCTAATTAATAAACTATATTTCATTTATTTGATGTATTTATTGATGTATAATAATCACGGAATCCTAGAATAGTTTGGGTTGGAAGGGACCTTAAAGCCCATCCCGTTCCATCCCCCTTCCATGGGCAGGGACACCTTCCACTGTCCCAGGGTGCTCCAAGCCCTGTCCAGCCTGGCCTTGGACACTTCCAGGGATCCAGGGGCATCTCCAACTTCTGGCCTTCCCCCACCCCATAGGGAGCAGCTTTGACAATGGGAGCTCCATCCCTCTGGCAGAGCCCAGGGGAGCCAAGGATGCCTTCACAGGAGCAGTGCTGCAGGGCTGCAGACATTCAGGTGTTAATGAGAATTTAACATCTTCAGAAGGCAGCACCACACACACGGGAAGGAATGGAAGGCAAAACCTTCCTTGGATCAGCCATGCACATTTCCTCCTCATACACACTTTGGGTTACAGTTGGATCAAGTTGTCAGTGCCTTGTGCTCCTTTTCTCCCCAGATATGATTTGGAAAAAGTAAAGACTCGGCAAATAAACATCTTCATGGTTTCCTAAAAGTTATAATTGCAATTTTTCCAAACTAGCCATTAAATACATTGTCATTCCATGAAACTCCACATCCTTTACCAGACTCATAGCAAACAGGAGCTCTGCAGGAAGCTGTCACCACACTGCCCATCCCTGACCACACGGATTGGGAAGGGATGCTGCTCACACCATCCCACTGAATTCCCGTGGTTTCATGCTGGGCCAGAGTTATTTCCCTGGATGCAAACAGAGGAGTGAGCAGAGTTACCCAGGCCTGTGTGGTATGCACACAAATCACATGCCGTGCTTTCCCTCCCTTTGCTCATCCCACTCCCTTAATTCAGCACGTGCTCCCAGGATGGCACCGCCAGAGGGAGGATGGGCAGCGGGACTGCCAACACCCCATAAATCAAAATTCCACATGAGCTGATGTGGAGCTGCCGTCGGTACCTGCAGCTCCTTCCCAGAGCAGGAGTGGGATGAATGAGCAGAGCCTTCCCTAATTCATGCACTCCCATCCTGTCAGAAGCGCAGCAGCTGATGCTCCCATTCATCTCCCTCTGCCTGGCAGTGTCAGGCTGCCCACAGAATGTTCTATTCACAATTCCACGTGCACGGCTGCAATTACCGCTCTGCCCACGCTGCTCACCTGGGGCTGGAGAGTGCCAAAAACCTCTGGGCATGCACATAGGCACCCAAATTCAAGGACAGCTTAAAACTTCACCACTTTGTCCTGAAATGAGTATCAACCCAAAATGCTTAGGGCCATCTGATCTCTCTCATGCACTTTGGTAACTCTTTCTGCTGGAGAAACAATAGAAGTGGGATTAATAGACCTCATGGGCAGGGATTTTTTCTTAATTTCATTCTTTCTTACTTTCACCACATCCCTGGAACTGTCCCAGTCCAGGTTGGACAGGGCTTGGAGTAACTTGAGATAGTGGAAGGTGTCCCTGCCCATGGAAGGGATGAGCTTTAAGGTCCCAAAGCCAGTCTGGGATTTTAAGATTCTCTGATTCTATTACTCTCCCACACAGACCAGCCAAGTATTTCTCTAAGTATTTGCTTAGCATAAGGCCCAGGAATTCACATCTCACACTAGGAACAGGAAGCCAAGGCTGGAGACCTCTCAGATAATTGATAATTATCAGTGAAATCTGTCTTTCACGACAAGGTCGCTGATGTAGATATTGAACCACCAATTAAAACCCTCCAGAAATTTCATTTACACGTTTATACAGAGCTCCTGTTTGTCTGGGAGCTAAAAATAAATGGATTTGTTGACATTTGTAGCTAATGACTGCTTGAGTAAACACAATTTCAGATCTGAAACATCTCGACTTTACAGAGAGGGTCCCAGTACCATCACCTGCCACCATTTACATGGATTTATCATTTGTCTCTCAGAAACCAAAATTACATTTGGTAAAATCAGTAGAAAGCAAACAAAATATAGCCCATTCTAAAGAAAACATAATTACACAAAGCATTATTCAATTTTTAGTAAAACATAAGGGTTGTGATTGCAGCAGATTTTGCAAAGCATATGAAGCATCATCATTTAGCTGTAGGTTAAGTTGGATTTTAACATATTTGAAGAAACAACACCAAGAAAAAAAAAAACTTAGGAGTGAAACACCGTCATTCATGGTGAATCAAAACTTCTAAATGTCTAAAATAGTCTTTTAAATCATTTTTTCTTTGCCTATTAATGGAGTTTCCAGGTCTTCCATCTCCTTACAATAAACAATATTATGGTTATGTTGGAATTGAAGGGAAAGTGTTCAGCACTGCCACGGCTCAGATTAAAAGTGGTTTCTCTTAAACAACCAATTCTACTGCTTCCAGAGATGACCCTTTTGGAGAATATCTTTAATTTTTTTATTAACTGCTGTCTGAATAGCCTGCTCAGAACATAAAAGACAAACAACCCTTCCCTCTCCCCGTGACAATTAGCAGCCACGATAAAGCTCCAATTTCCAAGTTAGTTAATTTAGCATGTCAAAAAGCAATCTTTGCCTGGTAATTTCAATGCACTGAATGTCACAGAAAGGCCAAGTGACAGATTGCTGCATTTCAGTCAGAACACTCATCCTACTAAAAATGTAATCACTGATGTTCAGCTCTCATTTGATATGCACTGTACAATATTTGGGTTGGGGGCAGCCTTTGGCATCTTCTTTGCCCCCCTCTCGTACAATAAAATAATGAATTCATGCTTCATTCCGAGTTCTATCGTTGGTTTTGAGAATCACACGGGCAGGTGAGCCTAGACCACGGCACTTCAATGGAATTCTGAGTTCACACTGGACACAATTGATCTGGAACTCACTCATCACTGTAAGTAAAGTAATTCTGAGTTCAGACTCAATAATGTTGGTGAGAACTGAAAGTCCGATTCCGAGTCATACTCAGGAGATTGCAAAGCCCATCAAAAATAAATTAAAATCCTTTACCAATCATTAGCATGCCCTGTGTTCAATCACATTCCTAAAACTGCCTGAATTCCATCGTTGCAGGATGGAGAGGCTCCAGCTGGAAGCTGAATTTCAGGGCTCTGTCATGTGCATCGTGCCCCATCTTCCAGCAAGCTTTCCATGAATCTATTTGTTACAAATTATTTTGATGTACAGGGAATTTATTTGTCTTCTTTTCCAAGAATAGTTTCATAACCTCACCACATTCCAAATCTAAATAACACATATGCTCCATGTTTAACAAACTCCAGTTGGTGCTTCATATGTGTACTTTTCCTTTTTATTCCAAGGATATGGCTGCAGAGCACTGGGGATCAGGCACCAGCGTGGGTGAGTGCTCTCTGAATCCCTGCTTTTCAATTGTCAGGCAGCAATTGACTGAAATTGGGGGAAAAAAATGATTATTCTGACAGGCTTTGATAAGTCATTGGCTCCAAAACTTTCTCTCCCAAGTCTCCCATGTCTATCAGATGCTCAATCAAGCGTGTGGCATCTCCTTCTTGCAGTGCCCATCACTGGTGTGCCATGGCACCCTGAGGTTGGTGACTTTAATTTGCGCTTCAAGTGTGGGGGAAGTTGGATAAATGATTGATTTTTGCCCAGACTGAAGCTGTCCCAGATGGAGCCGTGTCAATAAATAAGTGGTGGGAAAAGGAGCTGTGCTGGAAGATGAAGAGTTACAAGAGTGAGGAGCTAAGGCACAGTCTTTTATGCAAGAGCTTGTTCTAACTCTTTTTAATATTTACACTAAATTCCAGGTCAGCTGAAGTGGTGGGCAGGAGATCAAGCCCTTGATGAAGCAGTAACTGCATGTCCACACCCGTGCATGGGAAAGCAGCACAGATTATCTCACTTCAGGCTCTGCTTCCCCACCTCTTCCCCTTCCCAGTTTCTCCACGTGACCTGGCACACCTGGACAGCCCCACCAGAAAATTAATTAAGCGTTAAGATGAGTCCTGGATGGAGACAGGACCACTCTGAGCCTCCAGACACCGATGTATGGAAAACAGCATTGGAAACACACGTGTTTCCATCCCAGCCCTTATTAATCCCCTAAGGAAGTGCCTCCTGCAAAGTATCAGATCATAAACAGTAATGAACACTTTAATTAATATCACCCCACTGCCAGGGAGAGATATTATATGTAAATTCAATAAATCATGGCTCTTCACAGGCAGTGTTGATGCAACCTGAAGACCAAAAAGGGTGGTCTCGATCCCAAAAATTACCTCAAAAACATTCCCCAAGTGTAAACACAAATCTGCATCCAAATTTTGATGCCTTCTTAATACAGATCTCCTCATTTAGAGTCATTTTTATTCATAACAAAGAGTTCAACGTTCAAGGAGAAACAGTAAGAACAAAGAAGAGAGTGGAGGAATTTCCATAACACCCCAAGATTCACGGGGAAAGGTTCCTTAAGTAGGTTATTTCCAAGAGACAGCAGCCATAAATGCACATTATGCTTTGTATCCTTTCTGGATGGGTAGAAAGAACTGCACCTCTAAGTAATAAGAAAAACTTTAGTTCATTAAACAAACCTTAAGGGGAAGAGCAAATGAGAAGTGTTTTATATTCAGTGTCATCAATTCAGCTGAAAACATGTTTGTACCACTCCATGAAATGAAGGCTTTTTATAGCGCCGTTCCTGCCAACGTTGCCTCATGAACATCATAAAATTAAACATGTAAAACCAACTCTGGTGAAGGCAACAAATAAATTCCAGAGAAACAGTAACACGAAGTAACTCACATGCCTAAACAAACAGTTTGTGGAATAAAAGGAGGAAAAAAATAGGTAGAGAGAGGAAAGCATTGTGCAGGGGATGCACTGAATTCATACAGAGGTCAGAGGAAAAGGAAAGGGGTTTTTTAGCCTTTCTTTTCCAACGTATTTCTGAAGCCACCCCATTACAGCATTAGCAGCACCACCCCAAACCACAAAAGTGATTAATTACAGACATTTCTGCACTTGATCCATTGATGGAAGTTACCATGGAAGGAGGCTCAGCTCCATCCCCCATATGTGGCTGCAGAAGTGCTCCTGGTGGCCATGGAATCACGGACCTGAATCATGGACTCAGATGGAAAAGGTCTTCAAACCATCTTTAAAGCCACATCCACAAAGCTTTAAAATCCCTCCAGAAGTGGGAACTCCACCACTGCCCTGAGCAGATGATCCTTTTGGGAAGAAATTGTTCCTAATATCCAGCCTGAGCCTCCCCTGGCCCAGCCTGAGGCTGTTCCCTCTCCTCCTGTCCCTGTTCCCTGCCAGCAGATCCCAAATCCCCCCCCGGCTGCCCCCTCCTGTCAGGGAGTTGTGCAGAGCCACAAGGTCCCCCCTGAGCTCCTTTTCTCCAGGCTGAGCCCCTTTCCCAGCTCCTTCAGCCACTCCTGGAGCTCCAACCCCTTCCCCAGCTCCATTCCCTTCCCACCAAGGGGATCCTTGTCCCAAGGGACCACAAGCATCACACCACAGTAGGATCCCACCATGCCAAGGACTCAGCCCCTGCTGCTGTTGCCCAAGGACATCCTATCCACGGTGAAGGTGAGGACCCTTCCCAAAGCTGAGCAGCCACCCTTGATGTCTCCCAGAAATTTGGACAGATTCTCATCTTGCTCTTTTCTATTCCTCAGCAAAACAAAAAACACAGATAAAAAGGAAGAAGGACGTGGTTTAATTCAGGCGTTTTCTGCAGGTTGTTTTTGGGATAGAACAAGCCCATCCCTCCCTTCATTCCCCTCCACTCCAAAGGCAGCGAAGAGAAGGGCTCTCCCCGACTGCCACCCAGCGATCTCAAAACAGCTGAAAGGAGGCACACAGAGCACACAAAGACCTCCAAAGTTATGCCACAGTCATCAAATACCAGAGGCGTTTGGAAACCACGGCTGCGGCCCCGAGTAGGAGCAAACCTCTCCAAATAAGGAAGCATTTCTCCTCCAACGTGCTGGAATTGGCAGCTCCCCTGCTGGAGTTTGTGTGAGATTTCTCAAACAGATCAGCCAACGAACAAATGTCAAGGAGCCTTCCTGGCTCTGGAGGGCAACCACCAGGCTTGGATTGCAGGAGGGGGTTCTGATAAGCTCTGGAGCTGGGAAGTGAGTTTCTGTGATGGAGGTGAAGGAAGAGTCCAAATAATGAGCAACCAGTGATGAATTGATGAGGAATGTCCACACTGCCACCCCAAAGTGTCTCCTCTCACGTCCCCATAAGGGTAATTTACAGAAAAATGGGTATTTCCGGAAAAATAGGGGTTCAGGATCACATCACAGCAATCTGCTGCTCAAGAGCAAGAGGATCAAAAGCAACATGGCCTGAAAAATATTAGATACTAATGGGACAATCTTAATATGGAGACAAAATATTCCAGAAGGGTCTCAGAGGGATCAGATAATGAGGTATTTTTAATATTTAACTATGTCTATTTATCTCAGAAGACTGACTAAGTAAATTCAGCTTCACTTTCCAGCAAAAGGCTGCAGGACAGTTATTTAAAACTTACTGGAGAGGAGATCTTAAAACCAGGCTATCCTGGTTAACCAAGACATGATATGGCAAGTGCTTAGCAACACTCTTTCCCAATTTTTTTAACCTCCACCAGCCTCCCACGGAGAATGACAAGGAGT
Organism: Aleadryas rufinucha; assembly: GCA_013397815.1. NCBI lineage: Eukaryota > Metazoa > Chordata > Aves > Passeriformes > Aleadryas > Aleadryas rufinucha. The sequence goes on from VZTH01005233.1 coordinate 7,793, forward strand.
TATTACCTCCTGACAATGAGCTCTTTCTTCTGCTTCTTGTCCCATTAGGCCCTGATCTCTGCTGCTTCTGCACAGAAGGTACTTTGAATATCTAAATACCTAAAAGACGTGATTGAGTGCACAAAAGGCTCCTCAGAGCAGAGAGGATTTGGGGCTACTGCACACAAAAATCTCAGAAGAAAGGATCCAGCTTTTGTTTTGCCTCTAAAGTGTTCAGCATTTCAGACCTCAGAGTGACGGTGGCACTGAGAAATACAGGGTTTGTGATTTTATTATTTATTAAGCTGCCTGTCAGAATTAGTGAAGTTCATACTTGCATTCACTTAGGTATTTTCACTTTCTGAACAGCAAATACAAATAAACAACAAACCACTGAAACAGTCCAATAAAACAGAAAGAAAATCCAGTTTTGTGGGATTTGAAGCCTCAAGGCACATCTACTGCTTTTTTACCTCAATATAAAATCAAGAAACAAGGAGTCCAGCTCAGTATCTCTTTCACTGCCACATCTCAATCTTAACAAAATATTCACACACAGACAGCAAATTATGAAGGACCCAAAGGCAATCAGTTGTTTGGAGGCAATGAATAAAAGAGGCTTTGACCCATGGTCCCAGAGAAAAGGTAAAATGGACATTTAGCAGGGTTTGAAGGGACTAAACACAGGGCAGCAAAATAAGGAATAGGTTTAATTCTGCTTCTCCCACACCGTGCACGAAGACAAACAGCTGATGGCAGGAGAGGGAAGGGCAAAACACATCTGGGAAGACACACGAAAAGGGGTTTTTCTTGCCTCCTTCTCTGCAAACTCCACTCTGGTTTGATCATCCCTTCCACCAGCATGAGGTCAGGCCCAAGCTCTTTCATGTGGGCAATTAATAACTCTTATCATCACTTGATTTATCTCTCTTTAACATGTGCGGATCACATGGAGATGGACTGGGTGAGTTATTACCTCGTGGAGCCAAGCAAGGAATTTTGTTTTTACTGTCCTGAAGTTCTTATTTCCTAACTTGAGTAAGAAATACCACAGATCTATATTTCAAGAGGGACACAAGCAACGTCTTTGCCTAAACACATGCCTGATTTATTATTCAGATTTATAAGTGTACTCTCTTCAGTGTTTGAGTTACACATTTTTTTCTCTGCTGAAAAACAAGGATTAATTCTTAACCACAATGCCTTGATTTAAGCTTAATTTTCCTGTGCACCATTTTTCTGCTTTTCTGCCTCCTGCGACTCCGAGGTTCCATGACTAAGTCCTTCCTGCTGCCACAAACTGATTTTTCATACACAAGGCTTCTCTTGTTTGGCCCATGCATAGAATACCATAAAATCCAATCATAGTGTCTGCATTGAGTAAATCTTTGTTTAAATCTGACTACAGAGGCTCAGGGCGCCCTTTTTCTCCACAGCTCGCTGGAGACAGCTCTGAGGGAGGCAAAAAACAACAGGATTCCTCCAAGGATATTTCTAAACCAGCCCCAGAAAAGGGGCACTGAGCAAAGAGACTTTCACAGTTCAGAACTCAGCTTTTGAGTTACATTTGATGAAAAATAACTCCCAATATAACACAATCAATCATTGCATTGCACAGAGGAGTTCTCAGTCCAAACGTGTCTTTTCTGAACAACTGGCAAAGATAAATAGGAGAAAATCTCTGATACCTTTTCACTTTCATGACCCTGAATATTCACCTTTGTCTTCAAGCCCACAGCCAGCTGAACACAGAGGCATTAAAGCCAAGGAGATCTGAGCCATAATTCTCCTTCCATGGCTATGGCAAATACGTGGACTCTGGTTTACTGATTCAAAGCCATTAACGAATGTGAATGACCCAAACCATGAAGGTTTCTGCAGCTGTACACCCAAACTGGAGTGAGGCATCCCAAGATCAAATAAAAATGCAGGAGTGGAAGCTCTACATGAAATTTATCAGTGTTATTCTCTATTTCGACAGCAGCAGCTGTAGCCAGCAGCGGTTTCATTCCAATTTGTATCCACAAGGTATCAGCATTTCAGAGTCACCCTGACACCCTGGGAAATTTTCATTGCCAGGTAAAACTGAGATAAAACTGAGAATATCCCAATAGCAACAGCCAGGGATCTCTGAAATTTGATGTTTTTTCAAGCTGGAGGAGTGGCAGTGGGTCTCTCCCTGAGGGTCAGCGCTGTCAATGCCAGAACAAATTGATCTTCCCCAACCTGCACAAAGCCAAACTTATCCTTGCTGGAAACTCTTCCTCTTTCCAGACCAAGTTCCTGTCTCAAGTTGTGCCAGGAGAGGTTTAGATTGGATATTAGGAAAAATTTGTTCACTGAAGTCGTGGTCAGGCATGGAGGGCTTCGGCCAAAGGTTGGACTTGATGATCTTGGGGGTCTTTTCTAACCTTAATGATTCTGTGATCCTGGCAGGGTCTGCACAGATTCCAGAAAGACACCAAATTAAAACTCAGCCTGAAGGAGCCTGAGGAAAGGCAGCTGAGTTATTGATTATACTGAGCCACAGAACCCTCTTTTTCTGCCAAAATTTGTCTGTGAGAGGGCAGAAGACAAAAGCTTCTGAAAAACCCTCCTTGCTGAATTAAATCTATTCCCTCTGGGCATTTGCTCCATCACATATAAAGATACATTTTCATTGCAGTCAAGATTTAGCCTCTTCCAGACTTTATTTTCCATCCAGTCAAACTGATCTGCAATGATTAATAAGAAGCAAAATAATTTGAGAACAAAGAAGAGTGTACTTAAAGTTAAGCCCAAATGTAAAATTAGAGAAGGTGCTTGTATCTGTTAACTTAGAAATTAATCTGAGCCTAAAGAAAAGCCCATGGTAAGTTTAATACTTCAGTTACAGTTTCAGAGGAGCAGAAATAGCCAATCCAACATATTCCGTGGTGCCTTTCTGCTATGGACACAGCTTCCAACACGAACCTGACACACAAATGGGGCAATGACAGCAAACTGGGTTCTCTTTATGAGTATTTCTCTACTGAGATGCTTTTAAAAGAGATGTTTTGATGTTTCCCACAGACCTGAACCATATGTGAATTAAGAAACCATTAAAAAACCCAACAGAAACCCTGCTAAGCAAAGGTACAGAACATGTAAAGCTCCTCTGAGCTACAATAACCTTGTGGCTGCATGAGCTGCTGGATAAACTGAACAACTCAGATAAAGAAGAACTGGAAAGGGATTAATTAAATCAGAAGCAATAAAGACATATTAGAAAGATTTCTAGAAAGAATAAATCAAATCACAAATACATTATTATGGAACCTGGGGTCAGCAGTGATATTATGGGAAGGATCTTTGTGTTGGTCTCTCTTTTCTTATTACCCAGGTAATCAGATGGGTCACAGGACTGAAGCATCCCAGTGGCTCCCAGCTGCCCAGGCTGGTCCTTCCTAATGCCCTTCTGGGTAAAAAAATAGTAATCTAACAAGGATTAAAAGCACACAGTACCCTATAAAAAGACCAGAATCCTTCCTAAGCAAGAGTTAACCCCAGAGCAATGCCTAAGACAGGTGGATATTATCAGAGCATCTTCCCTGGAAACGTTAATTTGTTTGCAAGTCAAAGTCCTGAAAGAATTTCTGACGTTCCCAGTGAAAAGATCTCAAGTCAAGACTTGGCTCAGCGATTTAATTCAGCTTGTTTTGTTGTCTCAGTTGTTTGTTCAGTATTTATTGCCAGGCTTTGTTTTCCTGTCACCTCCATACCCGCTCCACTGCCCTTGTTTATCACGTGCCTTTCTACACTCTCATAATCCTTTGAGCTTCCTTTCAAGTAGCTTGGGGGGGAAAAAATCACAGTATGAGTTCATGAAACAATGTATGAATAAGTCATTTCCTCCTTTAAATACACCTCTGAGTAAATGATCCAGAGACTTTTCAAGAACCATTTACATAACAGTCGCTGATACAGGCTTCAAATTTTCACGTCAATCTCAGAATGGCATTTTAAATCACCCCATTTTCCTGAACGAGGTGAGAGAATTTTAAGAGCAGATTTTGCCAACTTCTAGACCCCTTCCTTTAGACCCAAATCTTTAAATGGAGAATTCTCCTCATCCTCCTCCATTTGGGGTAGCGCAGAAATGTCAGAAGTGCTCTGGGTGTATAACCTGTAATCCAAACACAGTTGGGTGCTACTTCAAATACATTTTCTTTTACGACTACAAATGCCATAAATTTCAGCAACTGTCAATCCCACTTCACAGCCTGCAGCTTGAAAATAAAATTTGGAGGCTTTGCTAGATGTGAGTAACCATCTCCTGCAGTACTACTGGGAAGACACCTATGAATCACAAGATGCTCAACTAGCTGCAAATAAATTTAGGTAATTCCAGGCATAATTCATGGACAAGTAAACAAGAGAGTGGAATTTGGCTTCTACGTGGATTTCTGAAGTGTTGTAAGAACATCCATCCCTCCTTGGGCTCGGAAACCAAGAACAGGCTCAAAGGTGAATCTCTCCCTCAAATCTTGTTGGAGCTGGAAGAGCAGTGAGGGAGGTGGAGGTCAGGCTCTGCTCCCAGGGAACAGGACGAGAGGAAACTGCCTCGAGTCGTGCCAGGGGAGGTTTAGATCGGATATTAGGAACAATTCCTTCCCAAAAGGGTCACCTGCCCAGGGCAGGGGTGGAGTCCACATCCCTGGAGGGATTTCAAAGCTGTGTGGATGTGGCAGTAGGGCACACGGGGCAGTGGTGGCCTTGGCAGTGCTGGGAATGGTTGGGCTCTGACCTTAGAGAGCTTTTCCAGCCCAAATGACTCCGTGATTTTATTCCAGACGAGTTTCTGGATGTGGTTCCTGCAGCAGCACGATTGCTCTGAAGGCACCAAGGGCCACATGGGAATTCATGAACTGGATCATCAAGGGGTCACAAGATCCATGTGCTGCTCCAGGGCTCCACCAGGAACTTTTCCTTGGCCTCAGGATGGTGCAGGGCTCTGCTGAGCTTCCCTTTCCCTGGGATTACATGGATGGAGTCAAGGACTTCTCTGCCAGCCTGAGAACAGGAAGCCAGTGCTCAGATGAGCTTCTCTTGGAATGTCTTTGCACTCAGAGGTCTTGGGGCACAAAGGGAAGGGCAGAGCTGGAGATTGGGATCTCTGGCATGGTGGGAATCTCTTTGGGGACCGGCCTCTACATCTGCAACACTCCTGATTAATTTTTGTGCTGAGCCAGGAGTTTGGGGAATGGAGGGATGAAAGAGCTCATCCATAGCAGTTGGCACCTTTGTTTGAGTGACCTGAAAGAACCCAGGGGTTGGGAGCCATAAATTCCCAAAGATGCGGCCACATTTCTTTTTTTGGCTCCGAGTCTGAGTGCCAAGAACCAGGACAGTTGACTTTGATGTGCCCCACTCCCAGACAGTTGTGACCCTGAGAGACTCCAAGCCACAGAAAAGCCCATTCTTCAAGTTCACTGAAGAGGTCACAGCCTTGGAGGTGTGGAATCCAAAAATACAGCGTGATTTAAAGCAGAGCTGGAGGAGAAGACAAAGCAGCCGGGGGAAGGGAAGCGGCCAGAAGGCTGACTCCAGGCAGAGGCGGAAAAAGGACACGGAAAAGGCGATGGAAGCTCACAAAGGGAATCTGCAAAGAGTCAGGGGGTGAGGACCTGTGACCCTGTCCCAGCTGAGCGCTGGGTCACCCAGGCCTTTGAAAGGAGCCCAGGAGGAGAGCTGCAATCCATCATTTTTATCAGCAGCTATTCCATGCACAGCTCAGTCACCCCCACGCTGGGTAACAAGCACTGGGAGGATTTCTCAGACAACCTACAAGCACCAGGCTGAGAGAAAGGACAGCACTGCCAGAGGAGAGGGAATTAAGAAAGATGATGTGAAAATTGGGAAAAGAAGAAGCCGGTGTCAAAACCAGCAGAAATCAGAGCCTAAGTGCCTTTTTCTGGTAGAAATCACGATTTTATCCAGTTTCCACAGGTAGTGGTGCCAACTGCATTGCACAATAAACACTGGAGAAGAGGCTTTGGAGAACATATCCGTCACCACGGCGTGACATGTTAGTGCTGCCTGCTTCCCAGAGTGAGAACAAACAGCAAAATCCAACTCCTAATGAAGTCAAACAACCCGAAAAGGAAAAGAGCAAAAGGAAACGCTCTGTCTGCCTCTCTCCCCCATCACCAAACACATCAGCAAAATGGAGTGTTCATGATTAATTCACATTCCTTTCCCACCGTCTCTCCTGCTAGAGCAGCACAACATCCAGCTCGTTGTCTCTCCTCTTTGTGAAGACACAGGAGACGTGGCTACACGGCATCCCTAACAGATCTCAGGAGCTTCCCCAGCAAACTCCAGGACGTCTGCAGGGATTTCACCTGTTTGGTGACAACTGCAGAGTGCCAGTGCCAGGAGGGGATTTGTCAGAGCTCTGAGAAGTGCCCAGCGCTCGCTGCCCCCGCTGCGCCTCGACCGACACGAAATTCTACAGCATCGCTTTATTTTAGGGCTCAAGGCACCGAAATCAGGCCATAAAAATGCAGAGAGTGGAGATCTTTACAGCACTGAGATGGGCACCATGGCTGGAGAGAGAGATAATTAGAAGTTGGTGACAATTTGCACAATGTACAAGGAGAAAAAGGTCTTTCTTTTAAAAAGAAGAAAGCTAAAAACGCTCCGACTCCACTACACTTCATAAAAGCCAGCTTTTTGAAGCGATTTCAATTAAGCCCAGCAAACTCTTCAAAAAATCTTTCAGATTGTTCCAGATCTCACCTGACTCTGTTCTACATTTTCAGGCAAGGGAGAAAAAAAAAAAAAAGTTATTTTACTTTGAAAATCTACATAATTAAAACCAGCACTGTCTTCTGATTGATAAAGTTTCAAGTGACAGCTTTGCAGCAAGCTGCCTCCCACACAGAAGCAATTTGTAAAAGCCTTTCAGAGTTTTATGTAACTGAAAAATCCAAGTTGCTTTCATCCAGGTCTTTCTTTCCAGCCCCAGTTTAAAAGTGGCTGCAAGGAACTGCAACAAATAGATGCCTGAATATAAGATTAATTTAGGGACCAATCATTTTGTCTAATGATCAGGCACCGACTGACAGCAAAGGCTTTTTCTCGCTGTTCTTTTGTATTTGGCAAATTTTTAAGCGATTTTATCTTTAAAGCCCAACTTAACCCTAATTTTTCAAGCACAACTGGTCACACAACACATTTGCCACCAAACAGCTCAAATGGGCTTAAGTTCCCACAAGAGCAAAGCCAAAAGGAACTAAAACAACAGAGAAATAAGAGATGACATTAATTCTTTCCCTGGGCTGGCGAATACAAATCTGTGTTTGTTTTTTCAGCCATGCAGCACCTTCAGCACTAGAGGGAGTACACAAGAAAACTGAACATTTCCTTCACCAAAACTTCAGCAAAATTTGAACATGAGTTATAAAACTCTCATTTGGAACCATATAGTCTCTAAGATTTTGGAAGGTGGTAAGGACAGGACAATTAATTTAAGATAAATAAGTTTACCTGGTGGTTTATAAGAATTGTAGCTCTTAGGAAATAAGCTAAACCTCAAGCCCCTCACCTGGATGAAGATCTCAGCCTCCCCAAGCACATCAGCAGCTTTTAAGGTAAAAAAGTACAAGTAATGCACTTTCCAAAGAGAAATAAAAGTAAAGCCAAGTAGCTGAATCAATGTTGGCCCAATACAGTTCAGGAAAACAATTTTTTATTAAATGCAAACATCACTAGTGGGTTTTTTTTCCCCCTAGTAAACTGATGTAGTTCTTACAACTAAATAAAACGACGTTTACAAGCCAACCACTGTAATGGTTCCACAAATGCAGAAGAAACTGAGTGAAAACACTGAGTCTCTTGAAAGACAAGAGAAAAAAAGTGTCAAAAAGAGCAAAATACTGAGAAATTTTAAAGGTTTTTCTATTTCAGCACTGGTAGGTAGGGCTAGTAAATTATCTTAATGCTCTAAAATTATAGTCAGCTATTTCATCAAATTCTCCATAACTGCATTTCCAATCAGCACGAACATGAATTCTCATTCCCTTTGTCTTTTGATGGTTCAACAGAAACAGGCTAAAGTGAATTCATATATTAGATGAGACTATTAGGACTAGAAGTCCAGAAGAGCTGCCTATGTGTCATATTTCCTTTTATATCTTGCCTTTCCTTTGTGATAAAGAACCAGAACCCAAACTTGACTTCCAAGAAGTCGTAGTCAGATAATACAAGGGAAGAGTTAGAAAAAAATAAGAAAAGGGGGAAAAAACCCACCAGGTCTACAAATCAGAAAATACTGAAACAAATCCACAGGACGAAGATTTGGGCCTCATAAAACAATCCTCTTGTAGTTTCCAGTTTTGGTACAAATCGAGAAACCAGAGACTCACGGAACAACCTCATCTGTGAGACCTCTGGAGGTGTCTGCTCCAAACACCTGCCCCAGGCAGAGCCAGCTCCACAGGCAGATCAATCCCTGGAGGGCTCATCCCCCTGCTCACTTCCCACAGTGCTTAAAGGTTCAAAATGTTCTTATCCCATCGGCTCCTCCTCATTCAGCACCAGCAGAACCAGCAGAGCACCTCCCCTGAACAGCCCAGCTCAGGGGGAGAATATCCTTAAACTGTCCCTGATGCTCTCCAGCAATCTCCTACATGGCTTCCACCCCTTGCAGCACTGGTTGAAGTCCTCCACAGGAATTCTGAGGCTTTGTCCAGCTTTGGAAGAAGCCTTGGTGCTCCTACAGCTCTGCCCCGTGTGCCTCCCTTCTTGTGCTTTCCATCAGCATCCCCAAATCTCCCAGCCCAGCCCCTCCCAGGCAGTTCCCACTCACAGCTCTGAGCACGAGCTGCTCCTCTGGGCACAAACTGCCCTCTCCTCACTGAATCCTGCAATGGCTGGGGTTGTGCCTCATCCCACCACTGCCTGGGCAGGGACAC
>VZTH01005233.1:17173-39270 GCA_013397815.1 Aleadryas rufinucha
TCCCACTCACAGCTCTGAGCACGAGCTGCTCCTCTGGGCACAAACTGCCCTCTCCTCACTGAATCCTGCAACGTTTGGGGTTGTGCCTCATCCCACCACTGCCTGGGCAGGGACACCTCCCACTACCCCAGGGTGCTCCAAGCCCCATCCAGCCTGGCCTTGGGCACTGCCAGGGATCCAGGGGCAGCCACAGCTTCTCTGGGAATTCCACCCCAGCCCCTCCCCACCCTCCCAGACAGGAATTCCTTCCCAATATCCCATCCAGCCCTGCCCTCTAGCACTGGGAAGCCATTCCCTGTGTCCTGTCCCTCCATCCCTCGTCCCAAGTCCCTCTCCAGCTCTCCTGGAGCTCCTTTAGGCTGCTGGTCTCAACCTTCATTCCCAAACACTTGAACCACGCTGTCAATCCACAAATTCCTGACCAGAATGGAAGGACACAGATCATTTCCCACTGGTTCCTTGCCCTGATGAGAAGAAGACAATCCTAAGCTGTACCCTGCAAGTCTGAAGACTTTTGTTTCCTACAGACAGTGACAGCAGCCTGAGTGATGGGTGAAAACCCTCAAGACAGCAAACCCTGAATACCCTTTGCCAGGCACATTTCAATGATTTGCTTTTTCAGTCAGAGTTTTCTCTTTTGTTCCAGCTCTGTTGTGATCTTTCAACATCCAAGTATTACTTAATTCAGAAGTTTGTCACATAAAAGCCATTTTTATTCTTCTTTAGAGGAGGTTTTCATGAGAGATTTGTTCTTGTTGGGGAGCATTCTCCACAGAAAAAAAATCTGTATTAACGGTATTTTGCAAACCAGAGTGCTAAATACTTACTAATTCTTTTTGTTGTTTGTTGCTTGCAAATTGAACTTGATTTTTTAACCTTCCCAGTAAAAGAGAAAGTAACCACAGCCAGAAAAAAAAAGGAGGAATTTTGAAATCTTGCCTCTCCTTTGGTGCAATTTTGCCCTGAACTTTGTTGTGTGTGATCCCTTCAAAGTGTGAGCGTGGAAAAAGAAAATATTTGTGTGCAGTAATGGCCTCATGTCTCTGAGGCACTTGCCACGCCAGCTGCAGGGATAAATCTCCTGTTACAGATAGATTGTGGCTGCAAAGCAGCCAAAATGGAATGTTAATTTAGGCTCAGCCATGCTAAAGCCAGGCAGGGCTCGGGGCATTCTTGGGGAAAACGAGATCTCCACGAAAACCTTGCTCTGAGAAAGGCCTTAGCAAAGTATTTTTAATTTCTAATTTTTCTGATTAGGTCGAGTCTGAGAGCTGTTAGAGAGAAAACCACCCTTGGAAAATCCTTCTCACTAATTTGTCCTTGTTTCCTGATGCCTTTTGACACCCCTTTTCTTGCTGGCTCATCCTTTAAGAGCTTTCCAGAACGTATTCGCTGTCCTCTTCCATTGTCTTTATCTCCTCAAAGAGTTCTTGGGTTCTTCCAGCTTGGGTTCTTCCAACCCAAGCAAAGATATTTTCCCATTGTTCAGCTTCCTGCCCATCCATCTATGGGACAATGGGGTAGATCAAAGATAAGATCTCCCCATCAAACCACTAGAATTCCATAGCTGTTCCCAAAACACCACACATCCAGCCCAGCACTTTTTTCTTGGATTCAAGCATAGAAGCAAATTTTTGTGCGTTAAGGACCCAACCATATCACCTGACCCAAACTAAGTCCCTGCAGGGCTTTTGGACAAACTGAAGGTGAAGAGCAGTAACTGGTTAAACTGGAATAACATCATGAGGTAGCTGAGCCCCCAGAAGTCATGACAATTACTTCAAACTAAGCCAAAAATAAAAGGGAGAATTACTTAATCAACAACTCCAAAAAGAAACTCAGTGTCCAAATGAACTCCTGATGTTCTCCTGACACCCAGAATCTGGGGGGGAAAAAGCAGGGAAAAGGAAAGTCAGCTCAGCCTCAATATTTCAGCTGCTGGTGCTTCCCAGCAGCTCTGAGCTGTTGTGTTTCTGTGGAACACTTTTCTCTCCCTGAACAGCATCTCCCACTGCACTTCCAGAGGCAGAAGGCTGAGCCAAGCCTGTTCCAGGAGATCATTTCTCATGTTCTTATCAATTTTCGTACACAAAACTCAAAGCAACTGCTACTTGCCCACCACAACAGGCAGCCAGAGAAAACTCCAGAGTCAGGGCATGTTCCTGGACACGACTCCAAACCATCAGGGGAAAAAAAGAATGGGATTCCATTGCTGTCCTTCAGACCCTGCCCTGGTCTCCTTTGCTCATGCAAACCTCTCTGCAATGGTGATTTCATCAGCAGAGATAAAGCTGCCTCTGACTTTCAACCAGATGCTCCCAGGTGCTTTTCAACACCTTTTCTTCATCAAACAAGCTGGAAGACTTCATCCACCTGATGTCATGCCCACATGGAAAGGCAACTCATTCCAGACTAAATGAGCTACTTTAAATTTTTGGTGAGTTTTGAGAGTGTAAGGACTAAATCAGGCTGTGTGGACCTCAGGAATTATTCATTTGTCCTCACAGAAGAAGCCAGGACCAAAATCACTCTGAATTTATGCTCTCCATAAGTTTTCCAAGGTAAATGAGATGAGTCTGGCCAGCTGGATCAAACCCTGAGATGGGCTCTGAGCAGCACCAGGATATCTGGGCACCCAACACTACGAGGAGTAAGAGGAAATATCCAAAGCACAAAAAATGTTTTTTAATCACCTGTGTCAAGAAGAGCCTTTGCTCTGAGGTTACAGAGAACATCCTTGTTGTCACTCAGCTGTTGCAGAACTTCAACTAAGCACTGCTAATTATCTAATATCAAGCCACTTCTTCTACTTCAAAGTAATTTTCCATCCTATTAGTTTTTATATCAGAAGTCATGCAGAACTGATTCTATTTATCTTTTGCTCTCTGGTATAGGTTAGAGTTTCTTGAAACGCAGACCTGAATAAAATCTTAATACCCCTCTTAATTTGTCATCCATCTGAAAACTGAACTTGAAATAGTTTGCAGAATCTCTTCCACACAGGTCTTTTGTTTAATTGAACTTTTCTTTTTCCCACAGGAAAGCTAATTTAGTATGACTTGCCACTACGAAAATTGAAATTCTTGGGCTAATTAATTTTTGTACCTGAAAGTGAATATGACGATTTTTTTTTTTTGAGTTTTTAATACCTCCCTCTAAAAAATTCAATCCTTGGCATGTAAAACCAAAGGAAAGTTAGAAAAGTTTTCAGGAATTAGCAAACTACAGGAATTAGAAGGTTTAACAGGGATTACTTTACAGGGTGATAGGAGTTTTTCACCTCTGTAAAGCCAGTAGCTGAAATATAAAATCTGGAGGCAATGAGAGCTTCCACTATAGAACTTTGACATGGTGGGACAGGAACACATGAACTTTCCAACCTCATTTCCATGAGGAAAAAGCAGGAGATGTGTTAAAGGCAATTTTCAGAGGCAGAGATGAGATACGCTGGTTGTATTGTTCGATAAATCCCTAAGAGCTAAAACAAACAACTTTTCTGTACTTCAACTCAAAGGGGTGAAGGAATCACCAAGGAGGTGATTTCAAGCACCAGGACTACCATTGATATTGGGCTTTGACACCGAAATTATTTTATTGCATCACATTGGGCCTCAGATATTTTTCTGTTACTTTCTTCCATCTACTAATTTCTATTTAAGTATTTCCCCACCAGAATCACCCAATATTTTACACTAAACACCTACACAGATTCCTGTTGTTTATCTCTGTAGCCCATTCCTCACTCTGGATTTTTCCCTTCTAACAGAACAACACATCACTGACTTATTTGTCAACAGCAGAGCTAAGAACAACCTCAATAATTGCAGTAAGACCAGTAATAAATCGAAGCCACTTACATCACCCATACAAATGGTTCTGTGCAGTGTCCAGAACACAGAGGAGGTGACATTTCACACCTAGGTGGGACATGGGACTTCTTCAGCAGCACAAAGGAGCAAGGCTGGAGACTCTTCCCCACACAGGAATCCCAGCAGGATTTGCCTCCTCACTTTGCTTTCCCTAACAAAGCACCCAAGACCCTGCCAGGCCCCTCTAGGGATGGGATATACCCCAGAGCTGAAGGCAATTGGAGCAAAGTCTGATGAGGAGCAGCTGAGGGTGTTTAGCCTGGAGAAAACGAGGCTCAAGTGGGACTGATCTCCCAACAACTCCTGACAGGAGGGTGCAGTCAGGTGGGGATCAGGCTCTGCTCCCAGGGAACAAGGGACAGGACAAGAAGAAAAGGCCTTGAATTGCACTAGGGAGGTTTAGGTTCAGCATTAGGAAAATTTATTCACTGAAAGTGTGGCCAAACCTTGTCACAGGCTGCCAGGGCAGTGGTGGAGTCCCCATCCCTGGAGGGATTTCAAAGCTGTGTGGATGTGGCACTCAAGGACATGGGTCAGTGGTGGCCTTGGCAGTGCTGGGGAATGGTTGGACTCGATGGGCTCAGAGGCTTTCCCAGCCTTTGTGATCCCAGGGCTCTGTGAAATGCACACGGCGTTTCCCCACGTCTCCAGCTGTGCCGTGTCCCTCAATGACTGATGCACCCAATAAGCTGCAGAACAGTTGTTTCCTGTCCCATACACAGCTCTGGACGCAGAAAACCACGGTGCTTTCTGTTCCCTTTCCCTTTTCCCTTGTACATCTTTCCACACCACTGATGATCTGGCTGAAAGCTTTCAAAGAATTAATCCGAGACTCCGGAAGGGACAAAGCAGCACCTGCTGAAGGCGTGACGGCAACGCTGGGCTGGGGATCAGCTCCTTTCCCTGTTTCTTACTCCTCATGGATTTCAAACCACCAAACCCTCATCCTGCAGGTGTTGGGAGTATTTGTGGAAACCCAGACTGTGAAATGGGCACATCCAACAGGCGCGGGTCAGACGCCGCAGTCATTCGTGTCCAATCTCACACGGATTTCCAAGGAGAAAAGTTTTGGCCACGTGTTTTCTGATTCATCACCGGTTATTTGAACCTTTTGAACCTTCAGGAATGAGGGCTGCTGCGAGTCAGGTGGGGCAGCTCTGTTTCACAGGGTGAGATGGTGAAATTCCTTGTGGACACACTTGTCACTCCGGAGCAGACCCTCCAGAGCCGCCTCTCCGACGCCTGGAAGGTGATGGGAACAAGACGTGACAGCAACACCCTTCACAGGCTGAGTTCCCCTGAAAAGCTAAATTAAAGGAGGAGCAGGTGTCTGTTAAGTCTGGGCTTGCAGTTCCTTTGGGTACGTGGGGAAGTGTCAGCATTACACTGCTCTGGTTCTGTCTGGGAACACGGGTTGGGAAGGGGAGCGCGATCCTCGGGACGTGCCCCAACATCCCTCCAAGCACAGCCTCCCCTCCATCCCACCCGCCTTTGGGGGCCCCTTTGCACTGGCACAGAACCCAAAGACAGACCCCAAGCACCCTCACAAACCAGTGCTGGTTCCCAGCAACCCAAACCACTCCCTGAACCCATTTTTCAAACGTTTTTCCCAGTTTGGGAGCTGCACTTTTGCGTTGGAGCCCGTACCTGGCAAACACAGAGCAGGATATTTATGCAGCTCGGGATGTCTGAGGCAGCAACAGATAAATATGACTTTTTCAACTCTAATCTTCGTGTTATAAAGTGAGCTTTTCACACATTCAGATTTTAGGGAAAGGAATGCCACGTTTTATCGGCGTACCCTATAAAAGGAGCTAGGCATGAAGCGCCTCATCAGCTCTACATCCCAACCAATAAAGCTCTTCATTGGTTCTGCTTCCACTTGAACCATTCACCCATAAATTATCACCTTTCCCAATCGTTTTTTCTGTAATAGAAAACATCTTTCTGCATCCAAGTATGATAAATACGATACTGCATGAAATAATGAAGTTTGCACTTATTAAATTAATCCGAATTCACAATAAATCAACGTCCAGGTGAAAAGACATCTTTTAAGACAAGACAGGAAACAAAGATATTTAATAAAAATGGGCAGGGAAGTTTTGGAGTTATTTTCTTCTGTTAATGAATGACCTCTCCAGCACCAGGGGAACCTCACAGGATCTATGAGCTCACTCTGGAGCACAACACCTGCAGCTGTTTTCCTGGATTCTGTTGTGAAAACAGACTTTTGGCAAAACGTGATTATTTTGGAACTCTGCAAGGACATTTTATGTTGCACACTGCAGGCATTTTTACTTAAATCTTACAAAAAGGTGGCTTTGTCTTGGAGATTTCGTATTCCAGAGACATTCATCAAGCACCACGTCAGCTGTCAAACATAAATCAATTAACCTCTGCTGGGTAATTCTTTTTAATTACTTGAAAAGCAAAACCTTTAGAGATAAACCTGTGACTTCTTTTGTTTTTTTTTTAATAAGACATTATTTTGCTGTTTATGTTGGTCTGGATCCTGGTGGTTTGTGTGTGTGGTTTTTGGCCCTTATAAATAATCTGTAATAAATAGACACCCATAATTCAGGGCCAGCCCAGGATCTGTCACTGCTCTGCCTGAGCAATATTTTAAAATGCACCAGAGCGATGCTTCTGTTCTTTTCCGTCCTGCAAGGGGAAGAAGTGACACCTAAGGCTATGTCTACATTATTTATACAACTTTGATAGATTAAATCTTTACCACAAGGCTGAGCTTTTC
This sequence comes from Aleadryas rufinucha, assembly GCA_013397815.1. Classification (NCBI taxonomy): domain Eukaryota; kingdom Metazoa; phylum Chordata; class Aves; order Passeriformes; genus Aleadryas; species Aleadryas rufinucha. The sequence continues at coordinate 23,798 of VZTH01005233.1, forward strand.
AAACATGCCCGAAAATGTTTAAAGATTCCACAGGTGCTCTTCCTGAGAGCAAACAAAGGCTTCTCTTTGTAGTGCGAACACAAAATTAAAATGGAACAAAACCCTGGGAGCTGTAGGTGCTGCTTTTAACAAATCTTTGACTGGACTTGTTGGATTTATTTATTTTTAACTCAGGTATTTTTGGAACTCAGCAGAGTAATACCTATATATATATATGGGAGTGGGTGGGATGCGCCGTGTCCCCAAGGGCCACACCAGGCCACCTTGAACACTTCCAGAGGTGGTGACTCCTCCACCTCCCTGAGCAAATTATTCCAATGCCTGACCACTCTTGCTGGGAATATTATTTTCCTGAAATCTCATCTGAACCTTCCCTGGTGAAACTTAAGGCCATTTCCTTTTGTCCTTTCACCTGGGACACGACAGAAGAGCCTGACCTCCACCCCACTCCACCTTCCTGTCAGGGTTGCAGATATCACAGAGGTCCCCCCTGAGCCTCCTCTTCTCCAGAAAAGCACTGACATCGATTTGGTTTCTAATTCTTAAACTATTTAATCATTTCCGTATTTGGAGGCAAGCAAGAATTAAAAGATTAAAAACCTCTAAACCACATCTGAGCCTGCCATTAGAGTTAGAACAGTCTGAAACAAATTCTCTGCTAAATGGCTCCCCAAAATACAATGGGATCAATGGAACAGTTTGCTCCTTGACTTTGCAGCTGAAGGAAGATGCTGAGTTCCACTAAAATCAGTAACAGCTCAAGTGGAGGAAGATCTGAAAATATTCTTTATTTTGATCACTGTAACCTAACAATGACCACCGGATTTTCTTTCCCTGTGTCTCCATGACAAGAATAAAAGGCCAGAATTTTAGGCCTCACTTCAGCCTAAAATTGCTTTAAAATGTACTTTCTGAAATAGATGTCTTCCTTCTAATTCCCAAGGAGTTCACAACTGTATTTTTAGAAAGGCAATTTGGAATTTAACAAATACAGATACTTGGAAATGTCTCTGTGCTTTCCTACTTTCACAAAAAGACATTAAGGTCATATATTTTTTTCCGGAGTGGAGATGACTTTGGGGTGGATGTAACCATGGCTACCCCACTGGGAATCAAACCAAACTGCTGAATTTGGAAGCCAGTGGAATGTATAGAATGCACATGATTTGATCCACAATAATTGTGACTCAGATTTACGGAAAACCTTCTCAGTTGCTATTCCCAAATAGGGAAGAGGAGAGATCCACGTTGTGCCAAATTCATCCATGGATCTCTTAGTCCATTTTGTACCATCCACTCCAATGTTGCCACCATCCTCAATCCTAATTTTTGTTTGATTTGAGGTTTCTCTGACCTGTCCTGCAGCAAACGGCCTCAAGCTGTGCCAGGGGAGGCTCAGGTTGGACATCAGGAGGAATTTCTTCATGGAAAGGGTGGTCAGGCATAGGGAGGAGGTGGAATCCCCACCCCTGGAGGTGTCCAAGGAATGACTGGAGGTGGCACTCAGTGCTCTGGGCTGGGGACAAGGTGGGAATTGGTCACAGGTTGGACTCGATGACCTTGGAGGTCTTTTCCAACCTCAGTGATCCCGGAATTCTGGGATTCACTGACCTGTCCTCCAGTCTGAGGTCTTTATTTTAAGGACTGGTTCTCTTCTCACCAGAGAGAACTTCAAGAATCAGGAACTGCTTCCCTCCATTCGAACTAAATAAATAGAAATGAGGAAATCAGATGTCATCCAGTTTATTTAGGGGAAAAAAAAGCTCACTTCCCTGTTCCACGCTTTGTTCCATCAGCTTTGCTCTCATTTCAGAAAGGTTTTACTACAGAATTCAGGGCTCTTCAAAATCAAAGACTAATAGGGGTGAGTGACAGGTATACTCATTTTTCAGGAGTGATGACACTGTTTTAAATATTTAATGCACTGAAAAACATATGGAAAGAAAATAATATGAAGTTGGCTTTTGCACAATAACACCATATTTTCTGTCTCTTTCCGTGTTGCAGCCACATGACAGAGAACTGTAAAAGAAAGGAAAATGGCAGATTCCAAATCAGTTATCCTGGTGCTACCGGCTTTCAAAAAATTAAAGTTTTTACCCCATTTTTTTCATTTTTTCCAGTGCAATCAATAAACAGGCCATGGCCATCAATCTCCACACCACAGAGCAATATTTTATTTCCAAGCTGATGGCTTCCCATGATGAATTACAGTCATTAGAAAGCATGACAGCCTGTTAGAGTGCCTTCAGCACACGTGCAAGGGTTGCTGACAGAAGAAAGTGATATTATTATTATTATTATTATTATATTCATTTGAGATCACAGAATCCCCAAATGGTTTAGGTTGGAGGAACCTTAAATCTCATCTAATTCCAACCCCTGCCAAGGGCAGAGACGTCACCCATTCCTCCCCACACAAAGATGTAAATATTACCCTGACCATGAGTCATGCTGGACAGCCCATCAAAGACAAATTCATCTTTTCCCAAACATTTAAAATGACATTTCAAGGGTTTTTTCCTCAGTAGATATTTTGTGTTTGCAACAGTTGGGTTTGCAACCTTCAAACGCAGTTTTGTGGTCACTTACTTGGATAGATCACCACTTGTGTTACTGAAACGTGAAAATCAATCAAAAATAAAATTATCTGAAGGATTTATCAGCTCTCCAGGTACTTCAAAATGTCCACAAAGGCAGGATCATGGCTGCAAACAGAATTGGAACTTGGCATCTGTGACTTAGCAAGACAAAGAATGCTTTCAGTAAATAATTACACACAGAACAGAACCGAGCTCAGCAACGCTGAGCTTTACAGGCTGCCAGAAGTCTGAGCTGAACTCAGTGGAAGTGGCTCCCTGTGCCAGGGAAGCAGAACAGCTTTCCCAGCTTCTGAGACCTTTCTTCTCAATCTTTTCCTACGTAAAAGCCTTTTTTGCTCCTGCACTTGGAGCAGCCAACGTAAAAGCGAGGCGTCTTCAGATGGGTGGCGGGGCTGGGAATTAAAATAGGTCCCTGCAATGCCTTTAATGTCACAAAAAAACCACCCTGACAGGAGGCACAGGCAAAGGACAGACAGTGGAAATGGAGTTTGGGGCTGGAGAGTTCATTCTCTGGAGCAGTGGGATCAGCAGGGGGGAGAGGTGAGGTGGGAGAGGGAGCAGCAAGGGATAAAAGCCCTGGGATAAAGCCTGGGAGGAAATTTAGTGAAGGCACAAGAAGTGGTGGAAATGAGGGAAGGGAAGAAAAGCTCCCCATCCTCCCTCTTCACTCCGAGCCATCCGAAGCTGAGATTAGAGCTAAAAGCTTCCACTGACAAACTTAATGGTCTTCAGGTCCAAAATGTACCTGGGCACCGTGTGGTGCCCCTGGATCTGGGAATAAATAGCAGCTCCAAAGGTGCTGCAGGTGACAGGCACAAAAAGTGAGCATACAAAGCTTAGGTAATGTTTAACATAATTACCATTGTTTTCTGTGGCATGATCTGCAAAAGATTGTGAACCTCAAAACATTCCAGAAACATCTGAAGGCAGGGAAAGAAGTTGAATTTTACTGGAAAGAAGGGGAAAAAAACCCAAACCCACAAAGCAAAACAGGAGAGGAATGAAATATAAATGATAAATTTGCACCCAAAAAAAAAAAAAGAGGAGGCCATAGCTAATTATCTGAATTCAGAGTAATATTTTTCTCACTGGCTGCTGGGAGGGGGTCCAGGATTGCAATTAAATGATGGATTCCAGGTGAGATATTCAGAAATAATCAACAAAGAACTTCTAAAAATTAAGAGGGACTGAATTGTTTCTTTTGTAAAATCTCGCAGCGAACACAAGCTTTGAAATTCTCCCCTACACCTTTGCTAAAGTTTGTTAAATCCAGAAGAGTTGGTTTTGGGGGAGAAACTTCCCTTTGGAACAGCAAACAAGCTGCATGCCCAAAGGAATGAAGAGCAAAAAGGAACTTCTTATCCCCTCCGTGGCCCCACAAACCTTTCAGCAGGGTACAGCATTTCTTTGAGGCATTAGCAGTGTCATAAAGGAGATTTCAGTGTGCCATGTGTTAGTAATGGAACTGAGATAACCCTGGAGTATCCAAGGCCAGGCTGGACAGGGCTTGGAGCGCCTTGGGATATTGGGAGGTGTCCCTGCCCATGGCAGGGGTGGAATTAGGTGAGCTTTAAGGTCCCTTCAACCCAAACCATTCCACGATTCACCAAACTCCTTCTGCCCCTACCAAACTGACTTTGCTCCATGCGTGTCCAAAACCCGCTGAATTCCTCCGTTCCACCCGCACTGGCTGACACCAGGAAGCCCAGCCCAGGACAGGCTGCAGATCCCAGCACAGAGCTTTGTACTTTTCTATCTGGTTCAATAAGAAACTCCTTGGAAAGACAGGAATAACACAGCAGCTGTCAGTCATTGCAAATGCCTCGTCTCCTTTTTTCCTCTACATTTTCCAGCTGGATGCAATGACCCCACTGCTCAGTCCCTACTCCAGAATCTGCTCTGGGCACTTCTAAATCTGCAACACCCAGACCTGAAGATTTCCATAGCAAGAAGAGCAGATTCAGTCCCATCCAGGCCAATATTAAGATCACTCCTGTTCCAGAACCTTCCTGCTTTTACACAGCGACGGATCTGAGCCTATTGCACTTTTTTTTTTTTCATTCCATGCAAGCTGCCATCTTGTGAGGAAGGAGGAATAAACATATGGATTTGAAATATGTTGGAATAATCACTTTCTGCACTGATACTTGTCTGTCTGTGTAGACATCAGAGAACACATAATAGTAGCTTTGTGCATGCTGTGTTATTTCACACCGCCTCCCATTTCACACGGAAAAGGCATTTGACTTTGTCTAATACAGCCTGGATTTCTCATGGATTTACCACCCAGAAGAATCCAACTGTCTCAAGCAGTCCTGTTTATCTCAGCACAAATACTGGAAATTTTAAGCATGGAGTGTTAAAAGAGCAACAGTGACCAATGGCCAATGAAGATGGAGGTCACAGAATGTGCCTGAGGGCACACTTCACTGCTTTTTCAAGGAAAAAGGGAAGAAAAAAGTCTTGCTAAAGAGCTGTTGATCACTTATGCACTTAAAACTTACACTGTTCAGACTTAAAATGATACAAATTTAGAAACAGCACTGACATAACTTTATTAGGAGCCACAAAAACCCCGTAGAATAACTAAGCACGACATTTAAGGAACTCATTTTGCTTTTCTAGAGACCGCATGGAGCCAACTGCACATGGAACAACAATGCAGGGATTTATATCCTAAAGTGATTCGGATATTCAGACAAGAAAGAATTTGGGGAGAGGGAGAGAAGTTAGTGAGGAGCAGAGACGTTCCTCTGTCTGTTCTCCCGCATGATTAATAAGCAAATTACATCTCCTCTCTTCTTCTCCAACATTTCTGAAGCGTATCTGGTCTTTTTGGGAATCTATCTTAGTATGCCAAGTAGCTGCCAAGACTTCCACACTCTCCATGCAGATGATTAAACTGGTCAAAATATTGTTGTGTGAAAAAATGAGTAAGAGGATAATGAATCTCTGGATTTGGAGTCGTCTGCAAAACCTCAGAAGGAATCTGGCAGCGGGGAACACGCTTGGGATGAAACGGAGAAGGGAAGAGAGACAGGAGGTCTCAAAAACAAGTCCTGCATTGAACTGCTCAGGGGGTTGTGCCTCTTTGTAGCTGAATTTATGCAATTGATTTCCTATTTTTTGTGTGTCCATTGAATAAATGTAGATATGAAGGAACACAACAATTTTCTCATGGAAGTCTACCCCTGAGGAGGAGTGAAGTGACTGGTTTCACCGCCAAGGTTTTGAGTTAACACCTGCTGTGTTCCCTGTCTGGAAGGACAATGCCATGAATTTCCATCACTGTTTTTCCAGTGCCTCTGGTACGAGCATGGCACATCCACATCACTGCTCACCTCCCCTTTTCCCACATGAAAAATGGGAAGGATCTGCTGGCATCACAAGGGCCTTGCTTTAATTAATTACATCTTCCCCCAGCAGAGTGTTCAGCTCTCAGTGCTATTATTAATATTATTGAGGTACAGATCCTCCACACTAATGAGGAACCTGGAAAGATGTGCAACTGCATGGCTACACATGGAAAATATAAAAGTTTTGGGTCGTGCTTTGATCTGGGTGTTCTTTCATTAATTAGAGCAAAGTATTTCAGTACCTGAAGGGGGCCAACAAAAGAGCTGGAGAGGGGCTTTTTACAAAGGAGTGGAATGACAGGACAAGGGGGAATGAATTCCCAGTGACAGAGGGCAGGGTTAGGTGGGATATTGGGAAGGAATTGTTCCCTGGGAGGATGGGGAACAGGGTGCCCAGAGAAGCTGTGGCTGCCCCTGGACCCTTGGCACTGTCCAAGGCCAGGTTCAAATATGTCATTATGGAAATAAAAGCAAAAAATTCACCTCTCTCCATATTTGTGTTTGGAAGAGCTCAGGAGTGATGAGGAGCAGATGAGGGAGCTGGGAAAGGGGCTCAGCCTGGAGGAAAGGAGCTCAGGGGGGACCTTGNTGCTGGCCTTGGCAGTGCTGGGGGAAAGGTTGGACTCGATGGTCTCTCAGAGGGCTTTTCCAACCTCAACCATCCCACGATTCCCAGAGTGCTCCCCAGGGCTGCTCTGTCCTCACAGGGATTCAAAGCCAAGAGAACTCCCGGAGCGCGGCGCTGCCGGAAACTCCTCTGATCTGTAAATACTCCCCTCACAAACCCAACTCCTCCAAACCTACATTTACAGCCTGATTTCCATGCTGACAGTTTCGCTCCATTTGTTGAATTGTAAACCATGGAAAGCTCAGCAATAAAACGTCTGCAATCTGGAGCAGTAATGGGAGGAATGTCTCATAAACAAGATAAGTTGTTTCTTGCCAATATTGTTACACTTCATAAATACGAACTCGAGTCTGTTTTGCGTCTCCGAGATCAGTAGCAGACTTTTATTTTAATTAAACACAACATATAAAATATTCATTTAAAAAACAAACATCATTGTTTTAAAGACATTGTGCTAAATTAAATTACAGCGCTTTTGCCATCGGGTTCTTGCACAAAAGAACAATTTGGAATTCTGAGTGCATTGAGACAGCACAAGTGTCCATCAGGAACCTGCAGCAAGAAGTTGGGAGCTGCCCTATGAATAAATAAACCATTTATATTTCCTGATAATGTAAGTGCTTGTATGAACCCAGTCCAATTCCCAAAGACTTCTCATTCCAGCTGGGGCTGTAATTAAGGAACTTTATCACCTGGCAGCGAGGAAGATGCTGCCAGTCCCATTTTCTGCAGCAGAACTCCTGAGTTTTCACTTCCCACTGACATAATTTATGGCCTCATTTCATTAGACTAATGCTGGGTATCTTTGATGGAGCCATTTCTGACAGTCTCTACCCCAAAAAGTACTTTAATTTTGAAATTTACCCCTGTAGCTTTTCGAGAGACCCAAACACAACCACAACAGGTTCAGCTCGAGCCTCATTCAATGCAAATGTTATTCCTGGTTTAGTAACACAAATCCAGCTCCTGGATTTAGCTCGGAATCCAAACACATTTCTTCCAGCATGAGCCTCAGTGATGACATAAATTACAGAAAGCAAGTTTTTAAACTGTCAGCAAGGAAGAATTTTAGGAATTGAGAAGAAATTAGCCAGAAACAGCTGAATGTTGAATTTTCTATAGAACCTGCCGCCCCTAACCATGGCCTGGGAGGCACCAGCCACACATTTGCTTCATGGTCAACATGGAAAATTGTATCCCTCAGACATAAATCCACCAAAATAGGAATGGAGGAGGCAGGAACTTATTCAGAAACTCCATAGCTGAGAGAAAAATTCAGCTGCATCCTGTGCCTGTAAATAAAAGTTTAAAATAACTGAAACTGCTCAATTATGGCTTTAAAGCCCCTGTGTGACACCAGAGTGCAACACAGACCAGTAGCCAGAGCCAGACTGGCCAAAGCTTTGTGATGATTTAATTCCATCTTTAATCCAGGAGGAAAATGGAAGGAACAGGAAAAACAAGAAGCAGCATTAATGTCCTGCTAAATTTCAGGCTTCTGTGGAATTTCAGCACAGTATAAATGGAAAATAAGAAATTATTCAAGTCTTAAGGTGTGCCTGTGTCACTAAAAAACAAGATGTGTCTTAAATACTTATTCCTCAAGTGATTTCCCAGAAAAGAAGTCCTCCAGCGGAGCCAGCTCCAGGAAGTTGAGGAAAAGATGCAACAAAATCTCCGTCCTGTCAGGCTCAACAACCTGGAGCAGTCCTGGAATCCTCCAACTCTGGGGCAAAAGAGGGATTTTTTTTTTTTACATTTTTGATTATTTTTTACAAAAAACAAACAAAACAGTCAATGGGCTGATGGGGGACCACATTCTCAACAGGGACCTTCCCAGCCTTCCTTCCTCAGGGATCCTCCTCTGGGATTTGCCTTGCTTTAAGCCTTAAATCCACCTTTTTCCCAAGAAAAAAAGAAGAAAAATGAGCAAGATGGATTTAAGGCTTGAAACGTGCAATTTTCACCAGAAAAAGAGGAATAAGAGAATGCACAAACCCCCGGCCACCACCTTTACTCCAGGTCTGATGGCTGATTAGTTACAGTCATTTCCCAGGGAATAAATGCAAAAGAGCACAAAACACCCCTTCCTTCACGTGCTCATCTACTGCAGGATTCATCTCAATTCATTTATTTTCAGTTTGAAATTTCTAAACTTTTAGTAACTGCTTTTAATAAGCAATATTGCAGTTTTAATTTTTTCTTAAAAGACCCTGTCCAATTTCCTCCTATTTTCTGCAAATGAATTGTTTTTATTAAAAATAGAGCTGGTTTTGGCAACAGGCTGGATGCTTTTAACTCCTAATAGAGACTTCCCCTAATCTCTTAATTTGGCAGGGCCCATACTTGCATTCCAAATTGCTTTTAGTACCTCTACTGATTCATTACACACAGATATGGTGAAAAAGCGAAGTCATTTTAGCAGCTTTTATAATACTGTAGCACTTCTACATTAAACAGTTTAAAAAGACAAACCACACTGGGAATATTTCCATTCCTGGTCAATTTATATTAAAAAAAAAGCAGCAGATGAATGAATTACAGGAATAAACAAGTGGCACTCATGAGACCAAGTATTGTATGGGGTGGGGATGGGGAAAAGGGATTATTTTTACTTCCAGATTAAGAAGGAATCTGTGAATTAGGATTCCTGCCTGGTTTTTTTATCCAAACTTACCAAAATGTAAGTTCAAGCCCAGCACAAAAGCTTTAAGCTCCTCAAGGCAGACCAGGGTGAGCTGGATGAGTATTAAGTGAACTAATTCAGTCCTCGTTTCCTGTAAGCCTGAGACACAACACTTGATGCTTTAATCACACAGCCATTTATTCTTATAAAATGTAAAATGTAAAATTACTAAATTGGGCTGCTACTCAATCCATCACCAAACTGGGCAGTAATTGCTCTTCATATGGATTCCTAGTCTGGGCTGTTTCCTGATCAGTATTTCCCTCCGACGAAAAACTTTTAATGCGTTCAGATTTTGAGACAACAGAGCAATAAAAGCTGTCAGCTGAGTCCCTTTCGTGGTCCATGAGATGTAAAATCACCAGATGGATCCTCTCTGCTTACCCTAAAACCTGAGTGAGATTTATTCAAAATAAATCCCGGGCTGCAGCGGCTCTGAAAGGATGGAGACGCATTAATTACCTTTGCTCCTCAGTGGGCTCTAACCAAAGTCAGCTTTTCCTCTCCTGCTTTTCCATGCATCCCAAGCTGGTGCTGGTGCTGGGGAGTGCTGATGGACAATCCAGCTGGAATGCCAAGGGCAGGAGATCTGCACTTCTCCCCGGACCACACATCCATCAGCAAGGCAAAGTTAGACTCCTCTTTGGCCGAGGAACACAGAATTCCAGGCTCAGTAGCCCCAAAAAGGGACTAAAATGTCTCAGTGCTAACAGGCCCGTCCAGACACCTTCCACTTCTGCACATTTCTATCATCCCACAGGGCTTTAGGGAGTCATCACCTTCTCTAATAAAAGTCTGAACAAAAGCTGGGCTTCTGAAGGATTTGGGTTGGCTTTGTATGGCCAAAGTCTCTCTGTTCTCCTAAGCAAACACGATCCCCCAGTCCCTCACTCTCACGTCTCTCCTTTTCCACGCTGACCAGGGAAGTCTGATCCTCCCTTGGATATCACATTCCTCACAAATCGTAAATATTTGCATTGTGTGAGAGAAGTGACTCACTGGAGGTATTTCATTTCAGAGTAAACCCAGAGGATCATTACTGGTATTGCCAAATAAATTCATGTGCAGATCTTCACCACGTTAATTCACACCATCAGCACAGCAAGAGTTTGCCCAGGCTGAGATCCCAGAGGAGTGTCAGAGAACCATGGAGTTATGGAATCATTAAGGTTGGAAAAGACCTCCAAGTGCAAGCATCAACTGATACCACCATGCCCAATAAACCAGTGCCACTGTTTAACCACTCTGTCTGTGGAGAAATTATCCCTAATATCCAACCTGAACCTCCCCTGGTGCCACTTGAGGCTGTTTCCTCTTGTCCTGTCCCTGATCCCTGGGAGAAGAAAGGCAGGAACCTGCAGCAAATGCTGATACACCCCAGGGAGATGTTCCAACCTTTGCTGTGAGGCTACCAAGCCTCCTCACTGCAGCAGCCTTGTGCTAATAAAATCCAGTTGGAATAAATCACTCCTTTCCTCCTGATTGTTGTTTCTCTGGAGTGGCTGAGAACTGTGTTTTTGCTGATCTGAATGAATTGCTATTCTAAATAACAACTAAATTAACTTTGGTGGTTTGATTAGCATGGGGAGAGCCTTGAGCTGGTTATTTTATAGTGACTCAAACTGCATTTTTATTCAACAGCTTTTGCAGAATATTTTCCTAAGCTAAAACTTGCACAGCCATTATCAAACTGAGAGCAGTCACCAACATCAATATCAGAATTAGAACACAATCAGTACATGGAAATCTAACAATCATTAAGGTTGGGAAAGGTCTCCAAGATCATCATGTCCAACCTTCAACTGGATACCACCATGTCAACTAAGCCATAACACAAAATTTCACTCATTTTTTGAGTCTTTACTCATTTTTGGAACACTTAAATTTTGTCCCATTTTATTGAAAAACTTCTGCCCAGCCCCAAAGTTCCCAGCAGAACGTGCTGAAAAATTATTGCTGTAAAAGTTGAGGGTGTGTTGGACAGGGAACGTCTGAAGCATCCGCACGGAATGAGGCGCGTTGGGAATTCCTCACGGAATGTTCCAGCAGGTGCGTGAGCACGGTCACACCTCCTGACCAGGACTGGGAATATGGGAATGGCCTTTTCTCATCACACCCCTCAGGCGAACAGCCATTTAGGAAAATACATACCCAAGCTTTCTGCCAATTTAAACACCTTCTCACACATTAACTGCTATTAAAAACGCTTCAGCAAATCCCCAGGTATCCTTATTTTCCCCAGATGTGTACAATATTCCTCAAATGCGTATGATCCTAATAAACAGCCACATTTCTGGTACAAATACATGAAAACCTCTCCCAGTGTTCGGATGGGATCCCTGGAGCTGGTAATTCCCAGCATCACGGAATTGAGGAGCACCCCTGATATTTTTCAGCTGGCCCGAAGTCCAGCTCAGCACCATTTCCCAAAGTTAACAAAATTTACTTGCATCAATTCTAAATATATGTGGAGCTAAATATAGCAAACCCCAAGTTGAAAAATCACGGCTAAAGCAACATACACTGAGTCTCAGTCTGTGCACCAGCTGTGGGTAAAAATGTGCTGAAAAGTAGAACATTTTGTCTCTTTTCATTTATCAAACATTCAGTTGCAAACACACAGTCATCTGTTTAAGAAGAGCTGAGAATCTGTTAAAATTATTCATTTGGTGGTTTTCCGAATTTAAATCCCAGTTTTCTCTGGAATTCGAATTCTCAGGTAACTTTTTCTGGATAAATGCTTTCAGTCAAAAAAAACTTTGGTCACTGGAGGTCTTTTTTTTTTTTTAATGTACTTTTATATTTTAGCAACGATTTTTCATTTATTTAATAACACGAGCAATGACACTTTTCTAGACAATTGTAAAACACCTTCCTACATCAGGATACAGATTCATGAATCAACCTATCTGCTGGGATAAATTTACATATCAATTTATTTCTTTTTTTGTTGTTGTTGTGTTATCCTGGGTAAGGGGATTGCTAATGCCATGTCAAATTTGACATTTCCATCTCTCCTAAGGAAGGATTTTGTTGTTTTTACAATTCACCAAGTCCCTGCTTGGATCTGTGTGAGGAGGAATAAGGACCCTGGTGGAGTCCAGATGAAAGATTTTGGGCAGACCTAGGATTTAATCCTTTATTTCCTTTTAAAACCTGCAAGGATAGCAAAGGGTGGTTGGAACTGGTGACTCTGTGTGAGCCAAATCAAACTTTCATTGTCCAGAACAGTTGTCTGGAGTTGAACTAATTCTGTGCAGTCTCTCTAAAGCCAAGACTAAGAGAGGTTTTTACTTTTTCTCCTCACACTCTCCTACTCCTTCAGTGGCTGTGTCCTGTTTGAGCCCCACTTCTAAACCTACTCATAATCCCTCTTTTCTTTCTTCCCTGCACATTCCCTTAACATTTGGCTCTCCTCTCCTTTCCCCTCATAGTACAAACCTGTAATTGTCCTCTGTCATCTTAAAAACATTTGATGCTCCCATTGATTCTCCCCCCGGTGCCTTTTCTCTTTTTCCATCATTTTTCCCCCTTTCCCCCTCTTTTTATAATTTTTTTTTCTAATTTTTTCCTCCATTTTTTCTCACTTTATCTCCTTCTCCCTCCTTTATCTCTGAGTTCTCTGGTGCTGCTTTGCCACCTCTCCCTGACTTCCCTTTCCTCCCTCTTCCAGATTTCCTCCCTCCTCTTCCCTCCCTTGGGATTCCTCCAGCTCTTCTGAGGACAGGCCCACAGCAAATCTCCTTTACTTCTCAAACTCAAAACCCAGGGCGAATCCATCCTTCTTTAAACCACAAATCACCCAATTTCCTTGCCAGGTCTTTTTTATTTTCCCCTGACCTAAGCTTCCAAGGCTCCATCTCTGGTTTTTTTCCCCCCCTCTCTGCTCGCAGCAGGGGAGGATGTGCCTTGCAGACACCCCAACATCGCGTTTTTCATGAGCAGCTTTGACGTCTCTTTACATTTGAGGACACCCTCCCACTCTGCTGCCTCCTCATCCTCTCTCAGATGCTTCCCAAAAAGCCACGGCGTTCCTGGTGACAGGAAAAGAGTTCATCAAAGCGCTGGCACCGAGGTGCTCCGCGAGTGAACCTCCTACGCCCCAGGATAAAAATAAACAACAACAGTCAGAAATACGGCTCGGGAAGCATATGCTTGGGATTTTTGGCTACCACCAAAAGAATGGGAATCGTTGGTGCTCCGGGTCTTTGAGAATCAAACCACCCATAAAGCAAAAAATAATTATCATCCATCATTCAGATAAGCTTGAAGCCCAGACAATCTGATGAAGCGCATTGGCTCGTGTTTGTTAATTCTTAGCGAACTATTTTTGATTGTTAAATTGTCTGTTAGGTTGTTTTTCCTCCCAGCTCCCGGCCCCAGACAGCTGGAGGTGTTTAAAGGAAAAGTAATGTGCGTTTTTTCCACAATATGGAGAATTCCTGTTCTTATATTAGTTTTTATTCTTAGAAGCTTCGAGCTGAAATTTGAGTTCCACTGCAATGCTTCCACTAATTGCCTTGAATAATTCAAATTTTACCACTCTCAAGGGCACAACTGGAGCCAGACTGCACTAAGCCATATTTGTTACTCTGGAGCCAACAAAATAAGTCCGTTTTATGTTGTAGAGCACGCTGGGCTTAAGTTACATTATTTTGTTTGCTTCAAATTTAGACAAGTGAAAAAAAAAATCACAGTGGATCAACTTTGCCAAAGGAGCCCACCAAGAAACCCAGAACAAACCCAATTTTACTTTGGAAGCAGCAGGAACACGTCAAAAATCGCAGCATAGCCCTGAAAATTGTCCTTTGTCGAAGAAAATTAGCAAAGGCCTGAACTGTGGGATCTCTCTATTTTTGGCTCAAGAGAGAAATTCTGAAGCTGCTGATGATTTGAAATGGGTCCTGAAGAGAAGGAAGGAAGGAAATTAGATTTTTTTTTAACTTACAAAATTGTCTTGCCTGTGTAATAACACTGAGCATGACTGTCACTCCGAAGACATATTAGCTCATTTAGGTAATTAGTGTGAGCAGCATGTTTCCCTGCTTATTCCATTCAATTATAGGGTGCTCACTTTGTCATTACTGGAGTATCTTAATGTGACTTGTAATTAGTGTAATTACAATCCAATGTTAATTATATCTGCCACTTAGACATAATTTTATATAGTAATGGTCTTATTCTCAATAACCTTATTATGTTGTTTATTCAAACAGGAATTTAGCCTTCTTTCATGCGTCAAATATGGAGATTACAAAAAGTACTGCCTGTCATTTCTGTAGTTATGACTCGGGGAGCTTCGCCTTGCAAAATCATATTTGGGGCAATCAATGAATGGAGCAAACCAAATTATAGGGGCTGATTATTGGAGACATGCTGAACTCACAGGAATGATTTGCACAGGAGGCACATTAAGCCGTCCTACGGCTCGTGAGAGCCGCAGAGAGAGGTCAGGGGCCGTAAATTAACCAGGGAACGAGAGCTGGGATACACAAAGTCTGCCTGGTGCTGGGTGTGCTTCTGGTGGTGATGGTGGTGGTGGTGGTGGTGGTGGTGGTGGTGCCCTTATCAGCAGGGTAATAAAATAGCAGGAGTAGAAGTGCCAAAAAAAAACCTCCTGGGAAAAGATTCTCAGTGTTAGTGACACCTTTGTGTACAGGGATTATGCATCAGATGAGCAGTTTTAATTTCTCACAGGTCTCCCTTCTCTGATCAACAGCATTCTTGGGGGTACAGCCACACTGTATGTTTGGTCTGACCAGGACAGGGGCTTGGAAGATTCTTTCCTTATTCCTGAGCTTTGCTTCAATCTGTGGGGATGGATTTCTGCTTCTTTTCCTACGAGGAAATGCTGGGAGAGCTGGAGGTGTTCACCTGGAGAAGAGAAGGATCCAGGGAGAGTTCAGAGCCCCTTGCAGGGCCTAAAGGGGCTCCAGGAGAGCTGGAGAGGGACTGGGGACAAGGGATGGAGGGACAGGACACAGGGAATGGCTTCCCACTGGCAGAGAGCAGGGATGGGTGGGATATTGGGAAGGAATTCCTGGCTGGGAGGGTGGGGAGGGGCTGGGATGGAATTCCCAGAGAAGCTGTGGCTGCCCCTGGATCCCTGGAATTGTCCAAGACCAGGCTGGACAGGGCTTGGAGCAACCTGGGATAATGGCAGGTGCCATGGGACTGGATGAACTTTAAGGTTCTTTCCA
>VZTH01005246.1:0-29758 GCA_013397815.1 Aleadryas rufinucha
GTGGATTTTAAAGCTCTGCTTCATCTCCCAGAATCTCCTAATTAAAAAGGCGGCGTTTCCTCGGTGTCCTGACTGCCAGCTCTGGCAGGAGATAGAGTCAAACCCATAAAACCACCACACGGAAAGGGGGTATTTTAGCTAAAAGCAAAACGATTCTATGGAATCTCCGCAAAATTCTGTACAATTTGAATAGATTTTAGCTAAGAGCAAAACCCTCCGGTGAGGGCAGCCCTGCCGACTTGCGGGGCACCTCGGGCCGCGTTCCGCCTTTTACAGACAACCCAACGTGGGGGAAAAAACCCTGGGAATCAACATCCTCCACCCCTCCGTGCCGCAGGGAGAGCCCCGAACCTGCGGGGTGCGCCCGGAGCGGGGGCAGCGCCCTGAGCATCTCCCCGAGTCCCCTCCGCGCCCGGAGCGCCCCCGGCACGGCCAGCAGCGAGTCCCTCGTCCCTTTCATCTGCGACAGGAGCGGAGGAAGAGGAGCGCGGCCGCAGCTCCAGGTTTTCCTGCTCAGCGGGCGCTGGGAGCGGCGGCGATGCCGCCCGGGGACGCGGATGCTCCGCGCCGCCTCCTCCGCGCCCGCATCTGCGGGGGAACGGGCGCCTGGAATTAATCCCCATCCGTCCCCCGGGAAAATAATTACGAGGCAGGGGAATCGTCTGAAAATGGCAGTAAAATATGGGGTGTTTACGCTGACCTGCCAGGATGACTGAATTAGTGGCGAGGGGCCGGAATGAGCGGCAAAGGGCCCATCGCCGACTGCGGGGGAGCGCTTTTAATGCTCACATTCTATTAATTAACGGAGCAAAAGACAAACCGGGGACTCCCGTTTATAATTTTCCAGGAGAGTGTTACCAGCAGCGAGGAATTGACTGTGTGGTGCCAAGTGCCTGGAGCTCCCAGTCTTCTCCAAAAGGTGCCAAAGCCCCAAAAATGACCTCCCCAAAAGGGCCATTAGCAGTGATTATTTTTTTTTTTAACTTAGCATGTCTTGATATACCCGAAGTGATAAAAACTGCAACTGCCTGAGTGTAAACAGAAATCTTTGCTGTGTTCTTCCCTGTTGTGATCCTCTTCAAGATGTCTATTTTTGCTGCGAAAGCATCCAAACTCAGAAAGATTGTGGGAAAAGATGGGTTTGGCCCCAAAACCCCTTTGAGAAACATCTGCCTCCCTTGCTGGCATTTCCAGAATAGCCAAAAGAAGTCATGGGCATGGTTATACAAATGAAGGAATTTCTTTCCTTTTGCTGGCAGCTTTGACTCAGAACAACCCAGTCGGCTTCTTGGGGCAACAGCAGCATCTCTTGACCCCAAATCCTCCTGCACACATCCCTGAGGCATCCTTGGGGCGTGCCCCACCGCCCCAGATGTGGCAGCTGGGGGTAATACACCTTATCAAATACACAATTCCCCGGCAATTCCTGTATAAAATCCACCAGGTCATCTTCCTGCCTAAATTCCGTGCCCTGCACCAAACTTGGAGGGCACCACAGAGCAAGAACTGCTTAGTTTCCCTCCACTGCTTGAAAAAAAAAAACAACCAACTTTTTGTCTTAGTGCTTTTCACCCCAAACACTGAAAGGATTTGGGTTGGAATTCTCTCTCCCCACCCCAAATACCAAGCCAGCCCCCCAGATTGCAGCAACACACCCCAGATAATTTAATCTGTGCCCAGCACCAATGGCAAGGACCAGGGCAGAGAGCTCCCTGGCCCAACCAGTGCCAGCAGCCTCCTGTCCCCATTCCCCCTTTGCATGGAGGGGATGGAGGACAGCAGAGACCTTCTGCAAACCTGTGGCTGTGCCCTGGAGCCCTGAACATTTACAAACAACCTCTCCATCGCTCAGAAGCCACTCGGGCTTTCCTGAGCCTCGTCACGGCCGTGGGCTCACAGGATCTGTCAGAAACATTGTCCCTCTGAATCAGGCTCGTGGTCATTTTTAAGACACACATCTGTATTTTTTTTTTAGCCAGATGCCGGGCTCTGAAGCCCACAGCTGCTATTTCTCCCCCCTCCCCAATTATTTTCATATTTCCCCATTTCCAGAGCGGCAGTAAGTCCCCGTGAAAGGAGGGTAATGGGAAGGCTCTCTCCAAGAGAAATTGTTAATTTGGGATTTATAAAGGACTTTCCTTAATGAATAATAGTTGAGATCGATCTGTCTTCCTGCCTCGTTCTGCAAAGTAACATTTGTAAAGTGAGGTGATCCCAATTACTCCCTCGAATAACCCTCTCCAGAAGAGATTTCAGAGACGCAGCCATGAATCCTCTGCTTGCCTGATGCCAGGAGCACCCCCTGCTTCCAGGGGTTTCTGGATCCATCCAGCTCACAATCCCCCACCTCCCTGCCTGCTGTGGATCAGCTCCATCACCAGGATGTCCTGCAGGATCATGGAATCACAGGAGGGTTTGGGATGGGAGAGACCTTGAAGCTCATCTCGTTCCACCTCCTGTGCCATGGGCAGGGACACCTCCCACCATCCCAGGTAGCTCCAGGCCCTATCCAACCTGGCCTTGGACACTTCCATGGATGGGGTGTTAACAGCTTGGCATCCCAGTGGATAGAGAAGGATGGGGAAGTGCCACGCTGGCATTGTCACCCTTTGTCACCAGGGTGCCAGGTCCAGGGGGGTCACAGCGCCTGATGCTCTGACCCCCACCCACCTCCTGGCTTGTCAGAGAGAGGGGGGCTGGAAATGACTCAATCATTGCCCAAAGGTGCCTTCACAGGAGAAAACACCGGCACTGAAGGACCCTGGAATCAACAGTGGGGCAGCAGCTCGGGAATCGATCTGGCAGCTCGAGCCAGGAGGCTCTAAGGAGAAGCAAGGCCTTTCTTCCTTACTTTTTTTTTTTTGCTTAAAATATGGATCCATTACAGATCAGAGTCAACTAACGAGGTGTGGATGCTCTCTCCATCTTCTCAGGTCTTCAGCTGGAGGCTGGATGCCTTCAGGGAATTGATGCTTTAGCCAGGAGTGGGTTTTTGCCATGCAAGTGCCTTCTCCAGCTGTTTTCCTCCCTTTTCATCCTTCCTCTCTTCCCTTTGCTTCCTCTCCACAGTAGGGAACGAAGGTGTGGAAATCCCATTCCCTTCCCCCCTTTCCTTGTTGTCATCCCACATCTGTCCCACAACCAGAGGATGGTGGGGCATCTGGAGGGCCAGGAGCCAAGGATGGGAGTTTTTTTCCATGCTTTAAATCTTGCTTCCCTGGCTCCCCAACACTTGGGAGAGAGCTCCTCTCTGCCACACTACCAGTGCTGCCCTTTCTCCTTTGCCTCCACTCAAGCAACATCCTGCATCAGCTCAGAGATGCCCCAGCATCCAGGGAACACTGATGCCACCTTCCCAGTAATTCCAGGGGAAAAGAAAAATCCAGAAAAATTCACCTTAATTTTTTTCTTTCTTTTTTTAAAGCAAAATAAAATTCTCTTTTAAATCCCTTCTGCACTGCTGGAGGGAACTAAGAAGCAGAAGTTGTAAGAGCCTTGCTCTGGGTCACCTTCAGAAGAGGTGACCCACGGACGACACAGCCTTTGGATGCCTCGTCCCTGCTCCAAGGACTATTTTGGGTGTTTGAGCTCTGCTCTGCTGCCCGAGTGCAAAGAGCTCGCTCCTTTTCTCTCCCTGCCTGCAAACATTGTCCCCCTGGTGAGCCAGGGCTGCTCTGAGCCGGGCACGGAGCTCAGACCTTCCCTCACCTCGCAGAGAGGGGATTCTGCATCCCAGCTCTGGATGCCGACTCCCCAGAGTGCTGGAGAGGATGAATTCCCGAATTATTCGTTCAGCTGGCACAAAGCTCGGCGCTGCCAGTATTAACTGGCCGGG
Organism: Aleadryas rufinucha; assembly: GCA_013397815.1. Classification (NCBI taxonomy): domain Eukaryota; kingdom Metazoa; phylum Chordata; class Aves; order Passeriformes; genus Aleadryas; species Aleadryas rufinucha. Next base: position 3,836 of record VZTH01005246.1, read on the forward strand.
CCGATTAGTGGCAGCCATCAGCCAATAAATAAATTGGAACCATCTCCAGACCTGATTAGCTTGCTAATTAAGCTCAGTTACGGGGAAATCTGCAGTCAATCAGCCCGGCCATTACCAGTTGGATCTGCAGAGCGGGAGATGGGGATGCTGCACCTCTGCTGGGAAGAAGGAGGAGGAGGAGGAGGGGAGGGAGGTGGGGGTGGGAAGGAAGGTGGTGCCGAACCCTCTTTCCTCAGCAGCGGTCGGAGAGGCTCATCCATCCGGGTGGTGGGGGATGTCCCAGAGCCCCCGCTCCTGTCGGGGGGATTGTCCCGCTCTGTGCCACTCACCCGGCAGCACAAGCCCTTTCCAGCTCCCCAAAACTGCAGGATTCAGAGACTGTTCCAAAGACACAGCATTCGGAAGGGTAAAAACAGGGCTGGGAGGGCGCAGTTTATTTTTTGGCTGGGCCAGGCTGCTCACCCCTTTTCCTATGGCAATTCGCAGCTCTGCCCCCTCCCTGTGTCCCCCAGCTCCTCCCAGGCAGCCCTTGGGGACCCTCACCAGGATGCTGAGGGACATCTTCATCCCAGCTCAGGGATTTCATTTTGCCTGCAAGGGAGATCCAACATCGTCGGTCTGGCCCAAAGCAGAGGTGAGATTTCCAAGCTGGAGTCCATCCAGCGCTGGCAGCATTGCAGGATGAGGTGTTTTGGCATTTGGGAGCCCCCCTGCTCCCTCCTGCTGCCAGCGGGCATCGGGCTGGATGCTTTTCTCTCCTTCTCATCCTTCCTCTGGCTCTGGCAGCTTGAGGCTGCTTCAGATCCCAGCCTTTGCTTCATTAGATCGGAATTCCTGGCCTTTGAATCGTTCGCTCCCGCACCAAAATGATAATTTTTTTTTACTGCAAAAAGTGATCAGGAGATTCTCTTCCGCTCAGCGACGAGCAGCCCTCGGTGTCAGCAGCACCAATTCCTGAAAGGCTGGAGCAAACTCCAGGGTTTTTGTGTATTCCCTGGAAGCCCCGGGTCAATCCCTGAGTACCAGGAAAGCTCCGCATCCCCCCTGCCCCGCGGAACAGCATCACCTCTCCTCTCCCACCACTTCAGCGCTCCTCATCCTCCCTTTGGCGGACCCAGGGAGTCCCCTCGGCTTCCAAACAGCTCTGGGAGTCAGGGAGCGGGGATCGGCAGGGGCAGAATGCAAATAAATAAGTGCTAATTGCCGGCGCTGGGCGTCAAATGGTGCCTGCGAGCGCATTTATTGGGCAATTAAGGGCTTTACTGGACATTAGGGGAGATCAGTGACTGCCTGGTGGGATTCCCAGCCTGCCTGGGATGGTGGTTTTCCCACTGTACTTCCAGTGGTTTCACCAGGAATAGCCACGTTTCCCTCGTGGTCGCTCCCGCAGGCTCTGCTCTCCCTTTGTGCTTGGGTTTGATAACCTGAAAGGTCTTTCCCAGCCGAAATGGTTCTCCAAAGTCACGTTCTGGGCGTTGCCCAAGCGGGAATTGCGGAGCAGGGAAAAATCACGATTCCTGCGAGTGTCACCTGCCTGAGATCCATCCCAGAAACAGAGTGGAAAAGGGAACAGGGATGAGCTCAAAGGCTGGGCTCGGTGTGGGACGTGCCCAAATTTCAGCTGGGATTTTCCCAGCCTGGATAACACCACGTTCCAGCGAGAGGTGTCCCTGCCTGAGGCAGGAAGTGGGAACAAGAGGAGTTTCCAGGTCCCTTCCAACCCAAACCATTCCGTGGCTTTGATGTGGGATGCTGTGGGTGCTCAGAGCTTTCCAGGTGTTCAGAGGATCAGCCAAATTGATGGAAGAGAAATCCAATGGGGATCGCTAAACTCACTGAAAACAAACAAGTGACTCAGAAGTCCCTGAATTTTCAAGTTCCAGGCTGGGGAAATCCATGGCAAAAACCCCAATAAAATCAGATTTCAGACACCTCCAGCTCTGGCTTTTGGCCACAGGTGGAGAAATAAAGACCTGGCTCTTTCAGGTTACTCTTACCTGATCTTCATGAAGCATAAAATGTTTTCTTTTGTTTAAAAAACTGTTGGATCTGGGTCCCTTCTGGAAAACAAAGCTGTTTATCAGAAGAGTCAGCCCCATCCCACCGCCTCTGAGCTTCCTGTGCTCGTCCCATCGCTCCCTTCGCACCAGTCTGGATTTGTGTTAAAAGAACAAATAAAAACCAGCAGAACTGCCCAGGGAACGTCCTGGGTGAGGGCTAAAAGCAGGTGGTACCCATGGAGTGGGAATCTTCTGGGCTCTGGAGAAGCTTCCTTGAGCTGGTGCTCCCAGCAGCCCTCAGAGTGAATCCTTTGGAGGCAAGGCTGGAAATGCACAGCAAGGCCTTGTGGCAGAGCTACGGTTTGAGCTTTTCAGGAATTACTTTTCCTCTTAAAAAATAGGAAAAAAAGAAAAAAAAAAAGAGAAAAAAGGGGATGTTTCCCCCACTCCCATTACGGGAATCAAGAGTTTTCCTTCAAAACCCCTTCCTGACCCCTGTTGCTTTGCCGTAGGATATTTTCTTTTTTCCCAAGGCATCAGTGGATGCCACCAGCTGGGAGCGTTTCAGGGGTACACAGGGGTGGGCTTGGGGTAAGGCAAGGAATGTGGGCATGAAAGACATCCTTAAATCTGCTCCACCAGCCCTGAGCACCAGGATCTTCCAGGAGAAGCCAGATCTTAGGAGGGCTGTGCGAGAGAGAGCAGCCAGCCGTGCCCATCGCAAAATCAAAACCCACATCCCTTCAGGAGAGCAAAGGAGGGGAGGGACGGATGGTTCCTAAAAAAAGGAGCACTACTACAGCTTTACACCCAGGGGGAATCCAAACCAAGTTCTCCCACGCTGGAAGTTCACATTTCAAATCCAGAAGGGGAGAACACAAAGCCCCCACATCCTGCCTTGGTGCTGGTGGGGTTGAACGGGGTGGGGAAACCTTTCAGGATCAAAAGGGTGCAGCTGCTGTGCGACAAACCAGCCACGTGGCCCCCAAAAAAGGGGGAAAATAATAAAATCCACAGGCAGTCCTGTGGTTTTTCATCCCCCACGGTGCTGCTGGAGCCTCCCTGGAGTTCTTGGAAATGAAGAGCAGGGAAAGAAACAGGAAAGTTCCCCCAAATCCCCATGTGACAGGACAGGTGGGAGATGGGATGGGCAATAACCTGAGGAATGAGCAGATTCAGGCCAAGGCACAGCAGGCCTAGAAGATAAATCCCAAACCCCCAAATCCCACGCTGTGGCAGCCCCACTCACACCATGAGGATACAATTCCACCTTTCCAACCCTGGCCAGGTTTTCTCTAGATCAAGATCTGCACTGATGCCCTGTGGGGCATCTCATCCCTCCTGGTTGGCTTTGCCTGTGCTGCTCCCTGGTGCCATCAGTGTCAGGTGCGAGGCCAGGAAAAGAGACAACCCCAATCTGCTGCTTCTCCCTCTTTTTGAGGGAAATCCCCCACTTTTCCCCCCTTTCCTCATCTCTGAGCACCCCTAATTTCTCTGTGGTGTGTGAGGTGGGACAGACACAGACGGCCAAACCATTGCTGTCTCTCTCCATGGTGCCCTTATAGATATTAAACCTCTCATTCTTCACACCAGGGCATGTTATTTAAATCATCTTTAAATCATCATTTTTCTCCCTTCATTGTACATTCATGGACCCACACAGCTCTTCTCCATGGACCCACACAGCTCTCCCAACATGATGTAATTTCTCCTTGCAGGGACCCTTCTAGTGAGTTCCCAGTCTGCCTTGGTGAACACCCATCACCTCCTGCTTCCCTCTCCATCCCACCTCTCCACCACCTCCTGATTGTCTTCTCCTTGAACCTGCTCAGATTCCTGATTTCTCCTCAGGAGGAGACCTTTAAAACTGTAAATAAATGTCAATCAGCTGCCCATTGTTCAGGGCTTCGAAATGGCTCCTTCAGAGAAGCCCCATGGAGAGCCACGATTCCCCTCTGAAGAAGCGATCAGGCCACACCACATCCTGACCTTAAAGATGTTTTATTATTCTTACTTTAAGTGATCATTCCAACCAATTTAGCAGATACAGATGTAACTGTTACCGGCCTAATTCCTTGGATCACCTCCAGAGAGTCTTAAAGCCAAGGTGCAACATTTACTGCTCCCTTCCTCAGGGAGAAGAACTGTTTTTAATGAAAGCCCCCATATTTTTGGCTGGAAGATCTGTCACTCACTCCACAGGCACTTCCAGAACTCTTGGATACAGACCCATTACGGCCCAGCTGACTTATTGCTTTTTAATTTATCAATTTGCACCATTACTGGCTCTTCTGCCATCCCAGGCCTGGGATAATCCTTCATCTTTATGGCTGGCAAGGAGTGACAGGATCCGAGCAGCCACAGGAGGAGGAAGCCGGTGGAGCTCAATAAAACCACGAAGACTCAAGCAAAGAACAAGCTGCGCCCAACAGGTTTTGTTGTCTTTATTAGAAAGAGACCTATACAATATAGCAGCCTCTCTCTGCAGTACTTTACAGCTTTTTTGTTCCTTTTTCTTTTTTTTTAAAATTTTTTAATTTTTATTTTTAATTATTCAGAATACTGTACAGCTGACACAAAAAATCTCGACGTGGAGGGAGAGAGAGAGAGAGAGGGAAGGGGAACATAATACAAACTGGCATACTTAATCAAACCCAAATCATAGGAAACAACAAGCAAAGTGAAATGTTTGTCAATCGGTTTAATTACAGTACAAACAATATAAATAAAGCATCATTGAGTCATTGTAAAACAAATTTGCTGAATGAGGTAATATAAAAACAACAACAAAAGACCTTTTTTTTGCTTTTTTGTTTTTTAGAATTTCCACACTGTCTCGTCATCATTTATACATTATTATTTACAGAAACAGAAAACAAAAAAAAACCCACCCCAACAGCCCAAAACTTGCTATAAAGCCTGCCATGTGCTAGGTATCTCTGCAGGTATCCCTACTCACCTGGGCTCCCTTCCTCCCCATCCCAACGGGAAAGACAAACACCACAAAGCAGAAAGACCTGAAGGACTTGGGGGCCGAACACAAAATCCAGCCTTTGCAGGATTATTCGGGAATCAAGGGAGAAAGGACAGTGTCTGCATCTGCTTCCCTATGGCACTTCCCAAGGGAAAGGGGCTGCTTGTATTGAGCCTCCAACCACATCCTGGCAGCAAGCAGGGGCCAAGCTCTGCCTTCGGAGAGGTAGGGACACAGCCCAGCTCTGCCACCCTGGAGCTGTTCAGGTGGGAAAGCATTTGGGATATGCCCAAATCCTGCAGAATCTGAGGGGTTTTAAGGCAGCAGGAGCTGCAGATCCAAGGTCTTGGCCATTCCAAGCCAAGTCAAAACATCACAAAACGAGTCCCTGTCTCCCTAGGAGATGCTCCTCTCCCAAATTCCCCTCAGCTGGTGCACCCACATGCAGCCTACAAGTGAAAGGTGCTCTTGGCAGTGATGCAGTAAAAGGGAGCTGGGCCAAGTGCATGCGGTTCCCTGGAAACTTGGGACTTCCACGGAGCTGTGTGCTTCCAGAGGATGGGCACATCCTCTCCTCCTCAGCAGATTCAATGGAGAATCCAGCTGAGTCCCTGGTTACCTCAGGAAAAAATGCCTGGAGGGGTTTTCAACAGCGTTTCAAAGGAATTGAAGGAGCGGGAAATGGAAGATCCTCCCATCCCTTCTGCACACCCAGACATTCCCTCACCACAGCTCCTTCCTGCCCTGCCAGAGCTGCCCTCTCCCTAAGGATTGTCCCTGGGAGGACAAGGAACCAAAGCCAGGCTAGAAATGGTGTGAACAACGCTGGGTCAGGTGTTCCCAGACTGCAGCACCCGAGCCCACTCCAGCTGAGGTTTGTGGCCCCCCACAGCAAAATTTTGGAGCCAGTCATGGCCAAGAACACGTGGAGGGAGGGATGAGGAGCTGCCCTTGGGGAAGAACCCACCTGGAGTCAGCTCTTGGGAACATCTCACTTAGGAACATCTCCCCATTATCCTCAGCAGCCCCAAAAGGGAGCAGGATCCAAAGTGTCACCGAATCCCCTACAGCTCACTGGTCCCATGCTCAAATTCAGCCAGAAAGATCAGTTTCAAGCAAATTTATACTAAAAAGGGCCTCTGAGCTGCGAGACTCTGTCCTTTCTACCTTCAGAATCTCCTTCCCTGGAGCTTCCCACCCCCAGGGCTGCCGAGCTGGGACTTCTCCTCCCCAGTCCTGGAGGCCAAGGTCAAGGTTTTCTCAAGCTGAATGTTGCTGTCTGAAGGAGTTGATTTTCAGAAAACCTCTGAGGCTGCAGCAAGCCTGGACCTCATCTTCCTGCACCTCTCCATCCCTCAAGCCAGTGTCCCCCATCCTGCCTCTCTGGAAGTGGCTGGGCTGACTCCAGCCGGGAAACTTGCCTTTTTGGAAGCATCCAACCAAAGCCTGGCTCCAGCTCCTGATGGCAACTGAGGGGATTCCCACAATCACTGACAGCAGGGTGAGGAGCAGGCACCAGCACGAACACAGCAAGTGCAGAGTGACCTCCAGGTGACACCTGAGGGCTCAGGACACCCTGACTGCACTTCATCCACCCGTTCAACTCAGCTCAGCCCCTGCATTTGGGATGCAGATGCCAAACAACCCCACACTGAGCACCAAAACCCTTCTTAACTCCTGCAGGAGTTTGGGGTTTGCCTCCAGCACAGAGGAGATGCGACCGAGCTGTCTCTGTGGGGGATTTCCCTCCTCGTACCCTGCAATTAGTGAGGACCAGGGAAGTGTTTTCGGCTGCTTCAGCTCTCAGGAACAACAAAAAGCCCACATGGATCAGTTCTGGAAAGCGGGGAGTGCACACAAAGGAGCTGAGGGTGCATTCACTGCCAGCAAGCAACGTGGCCACCGTCCCCAAGGCATGCCATGAGACGTCCGAAGCGTCCCCACCCACCCCCCTTCACATTTTGTACAGAACACACAGGTGCAGATGAGTAGCCCTGAAGCACTGCAAACCAGCCAGTCCTTAGCACTGGAAGCTAAAAAAACCCCCACATCCAGAAAATCCATGGTTGAGGGAAAGCTGAGGCTCTGCATCCAACAGAACCGAGCGCTGATGCCTGAATGTGCCACAGGGATTTGGGATACGGGCAGGCACGGGGAGATGAAGAGGTTAAAACTGCTGAAATGCACAAAGACATCTTTATTTTATCTATCCACAAGCGAAATTCTCCCTCCTGAACGTTCTGGGGATGGTAGTAAACGATGGGAGTTCATTCACCCACTGCCACCCTGAAATGAAACGTGGGGCCAGAAACATGCTTGGTGGTTTGGGGCTAAGGGTGGCCCTAAAAAAAACCCCAAACTGACCTTTTAATTTTCAGAAATCATGCAATTCCCCTCTCAAAACATGAACTATTCACAGCTCCTGACGATCCCGGCCAAAACCCCTCAAACCTCCCTTTAAAGCATGGGACAGATTCAGTCAACTCAAGGTAAACTGTCCCAATATTTACTTCAAAAACTGGCCCATGCTAAACAACAAAGCAAGACCTACAAATATCCTAACCCAACAAATTCACCCATCTACAGCTTTGGATGTTTTGATCTATGACCTCTATTATTTTTTTTCAAACAGGAGATTATCTTCCAATAAAACCATTCAAGCCAACCTTCTTTTTTGGTAGCTTAGAACTCAAAATTCATTGCTAGAACCTCTTCATTTGGGGTGGTTCAGTGTTTCTTTTCTACCTTGAAAAGAGCTTTGCTCCGGAGCGTTTTTATCTTTCTCCCGTTACGCAGCAAACACAAGAACATCCAAACCCGGGTTTTGTACGCAGTAAATTTTACCCACAAATCATCAAGAACGGAAGGTGTGGAACTGAGGATCCAGGCCCAACAGGCAGAGATCCTGCCCTAAGGATCGGTGTAGCAGCCGCTGGAGGGGGAAGGAAGATGCCTGGCGATGAGAATGAGGATGGGGTAGTTGCCTCCTCTCCAGCCAAGCTGCCCCAGGTTTGGTCCCCAACGCTCTCCTCCTTTCCCTCGAGTCCCCCCCGCCGGCAACAACCACTTAACCAAACACGAAATGACCATTTCATCAACAATAAACCCCAAAAACCATCCCTGTTAAGGTGCAAAGGCGGCTCCCCGAGACGTTTGGGAAGGGCCCCTTGGGGACCCCCTTGTGAAATCTGTGCTTGTCTCCACTACCACTACTTTATACTAGAAACTACAAATTACTTCATTTCTCCCGATCTCCATACAAATATAAAAGCTGAAGCTATTCCAACCCCATATAATCTAATTATGCTACATTACAGTGCCGGAGATCACTTCCAAGCCCGGATCTGCATTCCCACCTTGACTCCTCTCCCTCCTCTGGCCCAGGGAAATCTCCAAGTGCAGCTAAAGCTTTTTTTTTTTTGCACTAACACACATAATTTAAGGGAAGGGGGACAAGACAGCGAATGAAACAATATTAATGTTTACATGGTTATTTTACACTAGGCCCAAATGCTTCAAAATCCTCTCCACCTTCCAGGAGCTCACCCGGCTTTCCGAGCAGTACCAAGGTTCTCCAAGTTTTTTTCTTTCCTTTCCTGCTCCTTTTTTTACCACCAAAATTGGAAATCTGGTAATGGGAGCCCTTGGCCAAATCTCTGCATTGGCAGGACCCTGAATTTTCCCAAGGTTGGGTCTTTTTTCTTCATGAAGAGCAAGGAAAAGCGAAGCCTCCCCGGCAATATCCAGGTTAAGGCGTGACACATCCGACTGAATTCCACAGCAATTAGCCAAAGATAGGAGGAAATATGGAAAATAGCAACGGCTGACTCGCTTCTGGTGTTTTAGTCATGGATAAAGTGCAGAGGAAGGGGGATTTCAAGGTATCTGGGATGAGGGGAAGGGTTAAATGGGGGGTGCAAGGACAACCACCACCACAGACTCGGTTTCCAGAGAAAACAGCTTTGGCTGCCGGGTTTCTGCTGGGATTTCTTGTGGACTGGGTCACAGTTAGGGTTTGTTTTGTTCCCAACATGCCCAAAGGCTGTGAACAGCCTGGCAAGAGGGTTCCAAGAAAGCAACGAGAGGGGCTGAACGTGAAACAAGGAGCGGGAAAGGGGTGGGAAAACGGAGTGAAAGCAACGGGAATGACGATTCCTGCAGGATCTCCCAGTGCCAGGAGACATTGCCGGATTCTGCACCTGGATGGCTGCAAGAGCAGCCTCTGCAAAGTGCAAACACATCCCCTGAAGAGCATGTGGAGCTCTCAAAGCCAAGCCCCACCAGGATCCAGCCAAGGAAAGCTTCCTCCATCCCTGCCTTGGTGGGAAGTGTTTCCCCCCTCTCCTCCACCCTGCAAGGAGGGGACAGATCCTGTAATTCCTGTAATACACTGGAATTTCCTCTCCTAAAAATATCCTGTGCTTTTCAAGGGCTGCCCTCAGAAGACTTTTAGAAAAGGACCACATAATTAATCTACCTGGAATCTGCCTGGTTGCCCTTGTTCCTCAAACATCACCCTCAGCCTTGTGAGAGGAAGGTGGCCCAAAGAGAGCACTGAATGATGCACAGAAAATAATCTCAATTAGGGAAAAAACCCCAGCTCAGAAATGGAACGTGCACTGAGAACTCTGCCCGCTGCAGGTTTGAAACACTGGACTTGGTTTTTGGGATACAAACGCCCTGGGATGCTCCCGGGGGGAACAGCAGGCAGCTCTTAGCACCTCTGGGATTGCCATTCCTGAATCCCTGCTGTGTCAAAGCTCGTGAGCACCAGAACAGAGGGTTTCACAGCATCCCCTGCAGCTGCACATCAGCTGGGCTGTCCCATCCCCGAGGGACCACCCAGAAGTACCAAAGATCAGGGAGCTGCGTGGGAATGGTGGAGAAATGGCAGTTAAAACACACACACCTTTTCTGAATTAAAAAAAAAATTAGAAATATTTAGAAGTATCCCAGTAGGAAGGGAATCAGCTGTGTCTGGTGCAGTCAGCCTAGGCTGGTTGGAGAAAGATGCCCTCTCCCCAAATACTCAAAGGTCTAGAAAACAACGAAGTACAAAAGGACAACACCACCAAAGAGGAAAAGCTGGTCAATATTCCTGTGCTTCCACCTTGAGGCTCATTTTTCTGCCACAATTTTACCTCAAATCCATAATTTTTCCTTTTTTCTGGTTTTCCTTTGGATAACCACATCACATTTTTTCCTTTGCATTTTGTCCACATTGAGTTTATTTAGCAACTGCTCCTCCCATCTCTGTGCTGAAGGAAACCCAGAGCCCCAAGGAAGAGCACCGTCGAAGGCTTGGGAAATGCACAGCAGCAGCAGGTAGATTTGCAAATCACTGTGCTGTGTGCACCTCGCTGCCTTCACATAATTGCTCCTTTGCCATTGAATTCAGTTGAGTTTTCAACTCTCTCTGTGATAAACCCTCCTCCCAACCCCACATTGCCATATGCCACTTCAACAAAAAAAAAAAAATCACTTTTCTTCCTGCCAAAATCTCTGCTTCCCCACGCCAGAATCCTGCTACTGGGAAGCAGGAGAAGCTGGATGTGCCCAGTTAAGACCAATCAAGTATTCAAACCTGGAATTCAAATGAACTGTCCAGGCTACTTGCACAAGCCATTTTTCTTGCCGAAAGCAGCCGGCCTGGGAGAGGTGCCCTGCCCGCCGCGGTGAAGGCTATCAATTCTGAACTTAATCAAATCTGATCTTCCCCCAGCCAGAATGGGGCTTTTTGTCTTGGCTTGTGAAAGCTTCCTGACTCTTGGAGTAAAATATATTTACAGCGCTGAGAAACAGCCTCTTTTCTCCTTTCTAAAAGGTCTCACGCACTTTTTTCCCCTTCCCTGTGCCCTGATCTCCTTCTGATATGTTGTTCCTCACAGGCTTTGGAAGGAAGAGTTTACTGCTGGGAATATTATCAATGTACAATGATCCGCAACCCACAGATCCTAACTAGTTGCACATTATTTAGTTCACATCCATTACAGTTTATAAATTAACAGAGATGTCATTTTCTGTACCAAAAAAAAAAAAAAAAATCAATGTATATTTACGGTCTTTTTTTTATTCAAATAGATTTTAAATACATAGAATCTAGAGACACAATACAAAAATCTGTATAAGTTAGGCAATGCATCACAGGAGTGACCAAAAACTCAACACAATTTACCTTGGCAAAATGACAGAACCTATTTCTGCTGGCTGAAAACAACAACAAAAAAAAATTAGCCTTTAATGCGTTTATTAATTTCACCAAACGTACTTGAAATGTTGTTTTCCGTAGCGGTATTCATTATTCCTTTTTGTGTTTCAGCCTTACTCTTATTTATTTTTTCCATTTTGTTTTTACACCAAGGAGACTGCAGTCAAATAACACTCAGCAACTCATTTCCTCTCTTTGGACTGAAAAATTAAACAGATACTAAATTATGACAGTGAATTTAGAAAGGAGGGCTCCAAGGGCTCGAAAGAACATGTCTGAGATAATATGATGCTTCTAAGAATATTGCAATCACATCCAAGCAATCACCGAAGCGTGCCATGTAACTACCTCCTCAGCTAATATGCTTTTTTCTCCGTGATGACTAATCATGTTCTATTAAACAGCAGTAATGCTGGAAGAACTCAACTATACAAGTGTAATGAAGCCAGTATTCTCCCCGGACAGATTAGCTACAACTGATTTGACACATACCATCATAGGAGCTTCAAACCTGACAAACTCTGTGCTTGCTTCTGATTTATGCCGTCAAGCTCTTCAGGAGAAGAGAATGGAAATCCAGGCGTCGCCGCGTTCGGTAGAGGTGAAATGTTCTGATGTGCTTCACTGTCAGTTCGGGAAAGTCACCGGCTCTCCTTCCTTCTCCCGCGGCTCTCGCCTCTCCCCCCGCCCGTCCCTCCGTGCTCCGGGGGTGCCGCGTGTCCCCTCCGCGTGTCCCCTCCGTGTCCAGCGCGGCCCCCGTGCCCTCCCGGCCCGGCGGCGGGCACTGAAACAACGGCCTGCTCGGCAGCCCCCCGCGCTCCTCCTCGTCCCCTCGTGCTCTCCACATTCCGGGTGGGACTCGGGGATGTACCAAAGGGAAAAGGGAGAAGGAGAGTTACCAGACTCACAGAGCAGAGCTGTGATGGGGATGGAGGAATGTGAGGCTGCGGATGTGACTCGGGTCAGCGACTACGCGAGCGAGCTCCCCTCAGATGATGGTGGGCATCCTCCCGCCGCTGTTGTTGCGGTTGTTGTTCTTCCTGGACAGGTTGGGGGTGGCCATGAGGGCGAAGCGCTCGTCGGGGCAGCCGTACTGCAGCAGGACGTCGATGCATTCCTGGCTGGAGGCCTGGCGGGCATAGGCCAGCGCCGTGTTGCCGTGGGCGTCGCGCGCCATCACGTCCACGCCGTACTGTGGGGGAAGAAGAGGGGCGCTGTTGGAAGCTGGGGTGTTAAAATAGAGGGAGTGGGTTGGGGATGGAGAGCGTTGGATTTAAGGGAAGATGGGGACAGGGAGAAGAAGGAGAGGGCAGGAGACCAGCCTGACAACATGAGCACGGCAGTGCTGAGCCACTTATGGAAAAAATGTTTCTCGAGGGAGGGAGTCTGACATGTGGGACAAAATCTGCCCCAGTGGTATTCCAAGCTAGAGATTCCAAGGAATTTCTCCTTCCTCGTTTCCTATGCTCTCCTTCACTTTCCATCAAGCAGCAGACAGGCAGCAGAAAGACACTTCTCCACCACGACATTCCCTTCTGAGAGCACGCAGTGAGGAACACCCAGCCCCAGGACATCGTCCTTGTGAAGCCCTCCAGGAGCAGGTCTGGCATGTCCTGCTGAGGGACACAGCCCAGCCCCCCCAGCCAAGGCCTCCCCTGGGCACCAGGTCCTTACCCAGATGAGGAGCTGCACCAGCACCACGTTCCCTTTCCGGCAGGCCAGGTGCAGGGCAGTGCGCCCGTCCCCGTCCCCGCAGGTCTCGTTCACCTCCTCCCGCGTGCCGTGGGCCAGGAGCAGGATCACCGTCCGCAAGTCCTCCTCGGCTGTGGCCCTCAGGAGATGCTGGCCCAGAGAGAGCTCCAGGCACTGCAGCGGGGCGAGGAAGAGCTTCTGCTCATACTTCGCGCGTATCCAGAGCTCTTTTTCTTCCCTAGGGAAGCCAGAGGGGACAGGTCACTCTCACCTGGTGTTGCAGCCAAGAAGAAAGTTATTTCCCCTTCCAGATTCATGGCAAGAAAGCCCTCACAGGAACAGTTCACCCAAACCTTAGGAGCAATTCACCCAAACCTTGTATTTTTAGCAGTATTTGTGTTGTCCACCTCACTGCTCCTGAGCCAAGGCTCAAGGTCCTCCTTGGTGGATGTTGTGCCCATGGGGTTGTAGGATCACAACAGCCAGGAGGTCTTAAAAAACCCTGGGCCAGCAAGAGGTCAGTGCAATGGCCCTCGCTGTCACAAGGACACAACAGGCAGCCAGGTTCCACCTTAAGGCTGGAAAATACACTGCAAAGAAGGCACCCATTTCTGTATCTCAAACTAGAAATAACCAAACAGGGGTGCTTTGTCCTCCTCCAAGTTGGGTAATGTTCCCAAAGGCATAAGGATGGTCCCTCTGTTTTTCCAAAATGCTAACCAATGCTTTGAAGCACCTTTTCCTCCTGATATATCAAAGAACCATCAGAAGCTTTCTGGTGGTATCAGGTTACAGCAGAACAAGGACTACAAACAAGGCCCTCCACTCGCCATTTAAAAAATTACCATACAATTACGTGATCTGAGAGCACCAGTCCCAGACAAAGTCCCATTTAGAGGTCCCTCAGGTAATCTGCTCAGCCTGTGAAAGCCACATACATCACCTGAGCCAGGCAACTGGGTGCTGGTGACAGATTCTCTCCTCTGGAGTACAAAAGGCCAAGCTCTGTTTACGCCTTTCAGCCGTGTTTACACTGCTCCCAGTAATCTAGTGTCAGGTTAGCCCTAATCTGTTTTTAAATACTTATGTAAACATCTCCTTCCACCAGCAAATCTGGATTAGTTTTGCATCATTTCCTGGGACATGTGGAGTGACCTTGCTTTGACCTGCCTGGATGCTTTCAGGCACAGCTTCCCAAGGCAGGCACAGCTTCCCTGCCCCGGCCACAGTTTACCCCACAAACAGGGCCAGAGCTCTTCTTCAGAGCAAAAGTGCAAACAGAAAATTAACACAGAGTGCTTCTTTTACCTCAAACCTCTGAATGACTCCTGCAAGCTAAAAGACACACCAAAAAAACCCCTCCACAACCCATTTGGGCAGTTGCAAATTAACCTTTGATGGCAGGATCTGATAAATGGAGTATCGCTGCAGGTATTCCAGATGGAGAGGAGGAAGAAAAGGAGTTCTGTTATCAGAATCTTTCATTCATGGCTTTTCTAATTATATTTTTTTAAGGTAAAAAGCCAAACTAGAACCAGTGCCACGAAAGGGATAAAGTAACAAGCAATTACCTACAATAAAATGGACAACAGTTTCCTACAACAGTTCCATTTCCAATATTCACACTGATTATCTTCAGTGATGTTTAGCAAAGATTTCACATGATTTTTAAACACACGTAGAGGTATTGAGAGTATAACCAACACATCCACTACACGTTTAAAATGTGCCACACTGGAAAATGAAGTGATTCAACCTGTGCTGTTCACCCACAGTAACACACACCAGGGCTCTGGGGATTTATTTTTCATATGCCCATACATCCTAAAGGCAAAATATTCCTCAGATATGTAAATATTTTTTTTTACCTTAGTCAAAGGTCTACAAATGAGTCCCCCTCTCTCCCAGACCATCTTTTGAGTGAGAGAACCTTGTGGCTCCTGTCAGAGCACTGTCACAGGTTGCTGTGATTACAGTGGCTCAAGATGTCCCTTTCTATTTAGAAAAAAAGCTGTTTGACATAAGTTTCCCATTTCCAATCACCATTCAGCCTAAACTGTAATAGTGATGCTAAATACAAAGAGCAACTGCTTAGTTCAGGCAGAGGCTTTCAGAGCTTGAGGATGCTGATTCACAAATCCATCAGCACGAATTTCACATTTGCTGTGCGTCGCGTGGGCAATCCTGATGCTCCTGGAAGGATGCAACAAAGAGGGATGGGGATGCCCCAGTCCTGCTCAGGTTTATCCTACTGCCTCAACAGGCTGGGGAAAGAACAGGAGACTCTTTAAAAGTCAGTGTCACAGGAAGGGGAATGTGCTGCCACCTGCCTCAGTGCTGGGCACCAAATGACTTCACCCACTAAGGTCCAGTTCTACCTTTGGAGGCACATCAAGGGTTGTGGTGAAACTGTAAATCAAACTAGAAGTGTTTCAGAGGCCTCAGACATTTGGGGCAGCACGTCACTGACATCAGTATTGAGTGAGATTTAGGTCTTTTTCAACATTACAAACAGGGCACAAGAAAGATTTGGATTTTAGGTCCGAAAACAGAACCTCATCAGAGGGAGGAGGAAAAGCACTCTGGACTACACCTCATGGACAGCCACAACACACAGGGACTGACTTTCAATGAGCATCTAGAAAGCCAATGGCCACAAACACCCTCCCAGCATCTCTGGCACAAACCATTTAATTTGGATGGGAAGTCCTGGGGACTTTCCTGGGAGACAGCTGCAGCTCCGCCGCTCGCATCCATCTCAGAAGCCCTGACAACAAGACATAAATACTGCAATTGTTGCTCTGATGCCCCAATTTCACTTCTGGGATCCACAGCTTGTCTTGGTTGAGGTTTCATTTCCCCCAAGGAAGGCCAGTCCAAGAGCAGAGTTGTCAGCAGTAGATCACTTAACCTCATTGCAGTTCCCCGGAGGACCACTGCTCACATCCCCTGTTAGTTAATGAGCTAAAAAATGAATTATTGGAGCGGTCAGCAATAAGCAGGAAGAGGAGGCACAGTGTTTCATTTCAGCCAGCACTGACATACCTTTAAATAAATCAACTGAACAGGAGTATGAGGAAGTGTGAGGAAGAGCAACTCATCAGGAGAAAGACACTGAACCAGTCCCTAAAATAAAGGCTGGTAAACATTTCCCTCTTTTTTCCTCCCTTAATTGTAATCCTGGCAATTCTAAATGACCCTCTCCATACCAGACACTTCCAGCTGTAGTTGTCCAAGCCAAACCAAGACTCTTGCAGTGAACTTTCAACAGTGGCGTCCTTGTCTGCGGACCAAATCAAAGCTGGTGTGCTGGACAGGCAACATCTTCATGTGCTCAGATGGCCCCATTGACACCAAACACTGGAGAAGGTCTGAGCTGCCTCTTCCTCATATACACTAAAATCAATAGATTATAAGCTCCTAGATAAACTTGGAGAAATGAACAATAGAGCTCTAAGGTCAGACTTTCTCTGAGCCTTTTCTCTCTAAATATCTGCATTCAAACCCTGATTTGTATCTGCCGGTACAGACTCCCAACCCCACTGGTTACACAAGAGGCAAATCCAGCAGAGGATCACTGCAAAACACTCTGCAGAACTAGGAATGAGTCACTGATCTTGTCCAAAAAGTGCCACCAAGCTCTCTGCTCTTGCAGGAGTCTCCATCACTAGTGGACCCCAAGAACACACCGTGGTGTGAGTAATGAAATCCCTGCTGCAGCAGCAATACTGTACATAGGTAAAAGGTTATTAGAAACAGACGAAAATATCAGTTCTCGGTTTATTTTGATCTAATTAGGTGCTTGCTTCTCAAGATAATGTCCAATTATTTAAATTACTCTGCCAGCCACATCACATCATTATTATGTGGAAACATAAATACTGGGCACTGGAAGGGGGGAGGGTAAGCAGGGAGCATCAGAGAAGAGAAAAGGCAGATTTGCTTCGAGCACAGCCTTGCTCCAGGAGCTGCACTGTGTTCCCCACTTGTGGGTTTGCACTGGAGATGCTCCTTGAGGAGCCCACACCCTACACAGCTCAGCCCCATCGTGTGGTGCATTGGGTTTTCCATCCTACAGATCCCATCAGAAGCCTCATCCTTTTGGTATCCATTCTCCATCCCAACTCCTCCTCGCTCTCATTCACCTCTGCCTTCACCTCCATTTGTCCCTCACTTATATTTGGTGGAGTGACATCAGGAGACAAACATGAAGAGGATGTGCAGGGTGGGAAAAAGAAGTCGTGTTCCTACAGTGACCCAGAACTGCCTGAGTAGGCAACAGCACATGGCTGGAGAGCCTGGGAACTTGCCATCAGAATTCCACAGCTCCGGAGCAAGAGCAGCCTTGCTCTTACCAAAGCATGACTAAAAGGATGACTAAAATGTCGTGTCACTCGCTCATTATCAGAGTTACTCACCACTTGTTAAAAAGCTGGATCACATTTTGAAGGTTGAATTAGAAAGACAGTGGACAGCAGGTATTTACCATGGCACAGCATTGATTTCCCACCACCAGAAATAAGAGCAGGCCGCTTACAGGCATTCTGAAGTGAAGTTTTATCCTCCACACCTCTGACAACACTGAAAAGCTCCTGATTTTTTTTAATCTTTTCTTCTCTCTTGCTAAAGGAACTAATTCTGTAAGAGAGGAGGCCTCTCAGTGGTGTCTCCACAGTTGCTGTGCAGGTGCTGTGCCCGTGTGTTGCCATTTCTGGTTGCTCACTGAAGTACAACCCTTTAACGCTGTGGTAACCTGGCCAGCTCAGCAAGAGCTCTGCCAAATTTCCTCTCCTGTTGGCCAGCTGACAAGGTTAATGTGTCTCTTCCAAGAAAATGAAGTAAATCTAACCCACTGCACCTCCCAAACTCCTGGAAGAGCCCCAGGATGTGTCATTAGCTTTGTGGTCCAGCATGCAAGGAGCACACATCACCTAATGACCGGCGCTGGGCAGCTGGATGTGCCGGGGCTTCCCGATTAAACAACCCTCTCTGTGATGATCCCAATAAATGGCACTGCTTTGGATAGAGCTGGTGATGCAGTGTTGGGATGAGTAAAAGGAAAACACCGGGGAGGGGGGGACAGGATTGAAACGCTGGGGAAAGGTTCACAGTGCTTTTAATTGCAACGGCGAAAGGGGGGAGAAGCAGAGAGGGCGAGAAGAAAGGGGCTAGCAGCAAGGAATTTCCAAAGTGCCTTCCTGCCCCGAGCAAAGCAGGAACTGGGAGGAGAGGCATGGAAGAGGAGCTGGGAACAATATGCTGAGAAAACACAGGGGCTTCCTCTCTCTCTGCAGGAGAAGACCCCTCTGCTGCACTGCAAAGGCAGTGCTGAGCAGCTGAGCGGCTCCGTGCCCGCATGCCTGCTCCGCCTGGCCGCGTTGCTAAGGGGGAAGGCACAAGCCCACCGGGAATAGCCAGGTCCCTGGCAAACAAGAGGGCTCCAGACAGCAAACAAAGACCGATGGGTATTTATTCCTTAATTACGGAAAGCTTTGAAGAAACAGGCCCACTGTAAATCCCGCCTGCCGAGGGAACGGACCGCGATTTATGCGCGCCGGGGCAAAGAGGAAATAAATATCTCTCTGGCTCCTGATCAATATTATGAGTGTTTTGCCAACCTACAGGGTGTTTTATGAGCTGTAAGGACAGAAAGGGATCATTAATAATTAAATAAAGTCAACCTATTAAGCTTATTACTTCTTACAAGTTAAACATCCCTGACGGACGAAGGGCAGCCCCACAGGAACGCCGCGGATCAGCCAGCCCGTGTCTTGCCGTGGACTCTGGTCCAGGGCTGTCTCCAGCAAGCAGTGTGGTGACCCAGCCTGGAAATGATTTAGTTACTGTCTGATAGGGAACTTATCTGGCTGAGGGCTGTGTTCAACCCACTCTTCAAATTTTTGTCCAGGAGACAGACAGTTCAGTGCTGCTAAACCATGCCAAATTCAGGTTATTTTCCTGCTCCCAGTCCTTTTCAACCAAACCAAACCAAAAGGCACAAACCCCTGGAAGAGTTCAAGGCCAGGTTGGCTCATGGTCACCTGGTCTAGTGGAAGGTGTCCCTGCCCATGGCAGGAGGTTGGAACGAGATGGTCTTAAAGGTTCTTTCCAACGCACAGCATTCCAGGGTTCTGTGAAATAAAGGTGGTTTCCCACCAGCAGCACCTCGCACTGCCAGGGACTTGTCTCCTGAAGCCCCCAGCTCTGGACCTTCCCCACCATTAGCTCTCCTATTCCATCTTCCAGTTTTCCTTTCATAGCTGTGTGTTTCAGAGGAAAAAAAAGCCCTGCTGTGTGTGAGGCACAGAGATCATTCATTTGTGCAGAGCTCCGTGTGCTTCTCAAATTAATCACGTCTTGCATGACACCAACCAGTACCATCATTATTCGGATTCGGTGGAGCTTCTCCACCTTTTTCCCTCTCTCCTGACAGCATTCCCCTACGCAGGCCTCCAAAACAGCTGCTCTTTCTGCACTTGGAGGTTACCCCTCCATGGAGCAACCAGCACCTCTCCTTTAAGTGTTAATTCACCCGCAGGATTTATCACTGCCCAGCATTAACGACCAGCCCAGCCGAGACATCAAGGTTTACTGACTTCAGGCTTTTCAGATAAATACCCTGCAATTGTGGGCTCTGATTTATCACAGAAAATTGCAGCCAACTCCTGTTTTCATTGCACAACACTCCATCTAATAATTTTTTT
The DNA here is from genome assembly GCA_013397815.1 of Aleadryas rufinucha. Lineage (NCBI taxonomy): Eukaryota > Metazoa > Chordata > Aves > Passeriformes > Aleadryas > Aleadryas rufinucha. The sequence goes on from VZTH01005246.1 coordinate 23,414, forward strand.
TAAGGTTTACTCAATAAAATATATCGCACCTGAGGTTTACTCCGTGTAAAGTTAAGCAAAACCCGTGTGACATACACAGCAGGGGATACTGTGGGTACTAAGATAAGGCTTATTAAGTTGAGAATAAAGATCCTAAGGGTGACAACTCTAAGCCCTGCAAGCTGGTTAAGTCTTTTCTCAATAAAAATTCAGGTTTTTCCTTTGTTCCGTACAACTATGTGAAATGGAAACAGTCCCTAGAGATTTAATAAAAAGCTTGAAGAATGCCACAAGTTGTTCTTTTCCTCTAACCCCAAAAGCCCCCGAGTTTTTTGAAACAGCATTGCCAGCGGCATTTCAGAAGGAAAACCCTAACAATGGTGAACCTTAGGGATTTAGAGCTCACCACTGCCCTGAGGAGACCACAAAGACAATCAGAGGGCTGGAGCACCTGTGCTATGAGGAAAGGCTGAGAGGATTGGGAATGTTCAGCCTGGAGAAGAGAAGGCCCAAGGGAGACCCAGTTGTGGCCTTCCGGTACCTGAAGGGAGTCAACAACAAAAATGGGGAGAGCTATTTACAAGGGTCTGGAGTGCCAGGACAAGAGGGAATGGGTTGAAACTGACAGAAAGTAGGTTTACATGGGATACTGGGAAGAAATTCCCCCCTCTGAGGACGGAGAGGCCCTGGCACAGGGTGCCCAGAGAAGCTGTAGCTGCCCCTGCATCCCTGGCAGTGTCCAAGGCCAGGCTGGACAGGGCTGGGATAGTGGAAGGTGTCCCTGCCCATAGCAGGGGGTAGAACTGGATGGGCTTTAAGGTCCCTTCCAACCTAAACCATTCTGGGATTCTGTGATTTTAAACACGTAGCTCAGTGAAAATAATTAAAAAAGCACCGTGAAGAGAGGAGGAAGACTGATTTCTGCTAAGGTTTGTAAGGAGAGACTTTATGAGAGTCTGGAATGCAAAAACCAGAAACAACAGCTCCCTTGCACCCACCCTCTGCTGCCCAACAGGAAAGCTCCTGAGTTCAGGATCCGACTCCTTTTATATGCTGGCACATCAGTATCGAGGTAAACACCCATGCAAAATTTAACCCAAAACACATCACTGTGCTGGCCACCAGAAAAAAAAGCTGACAAATGAGTTATCACTGCGTGGTTCTAGACACACAAGTGAACTGCTTCCATTTCTTGGGTGGTCAACCTCAACCCTTGGGCACACTACAAATATTACCTTGAAAAAGCCAAAAGCTACAACAGTTGCATGGAAATGCTAAAACCAAGGAGTATATTTGCTTCTTGCCTGTTTTCAGTAATAAATATATATATGCAGAGAATAGTAATTGGAAACATGTACCTAATGCATTTCATTACTCGTGTGTAACCATACTTAACCTGATGTCTTAAGTGTATAAATCAAACTGCATTGTGCCAGTACCTAAACACAGACTGGAAATTTCAATTTGCCATTTGATATACAGTCACTCGGGCTAGAAGATCCCATTAATTCCCAATTTGTTAACACTAATTTTCTCCTATAGCAAGGCTGTGCTTAATGCAGTAGTGTTTTAAGCAGAGCTCAGGAAATCATTTCTTTGAAAGGGCGAAAAAAATTATGAAAATTCTCTTCTCAAAGGTGGTGGCGGGGAGGGGGAGTGACACACAAATATTGCAATGCATAAATCTCAATAATCTGTGCCAAGTGAGAGACGGAGCGAGGTGGCTGGGTGAGGTGCCCCATCCCTGAGTAATGTGGCGTGGAGCAGGGCCGTGCTCGTCCTGTGCTGCGCCCATCACAGCGCATTAGGGATACCATAACAGTCGCTGATGTGAGCTGCTGTGGAACGGATCCCATCGCAAACACACGGGCAAAGAGAAATAGAGCTCTCCCTCTGCTCGCCCTCCTGGAAAGCGGAGGAGCAGCAGAACTGTTTGAGTGCCTTATAAATAATGAGGCTGGGGGGAAAAACCCCTTGGAGGGGGCTGACAAACTTCCAGAGTAGAACGAGATCTCAAATGAGAGCTTGCTTGAGGCTTCCATCATAGAATCAATAAGGTGGGAAAAGATCTCTGAGATCATCAAGTCCAACAAATCCAAAATGGAAAAAACATGCTGTGGGCTCCAGGAGAACCCGATCTTTACTCGAGGATCAAAAACTGGAAGAGGACGGTCTAATGGAAACGCCCCAAAAAGACCTTCAGAAATGTTTCTTGATCCTTTATTAGCAGTAAATCCCACAGTTTGGTTTGCAAAGAAAAACAAAAGTCCTTTCAGGGGGCTTTAATGGTATCTTAATTCCAGTAGAAGCAGTAAGATGATGCTCTTTGGAGTATTTGGGAAAAAAGCATCCTCCAACCATTACACTGAATTTATGTAAGACATAAAAGAGAAAATACAAGTAATAAACACTGTATTTGAGCATAGACTCTGAAGAAAAACACATTTGGAGCAGCAAGCAAATAAAACCAACTGCTTGCTCTGCACGAGCCAGCAGTGGGAGGCAGGCAAGTTTGCAGGGGAAGGTCCAAGGGCTGGGAAGCAGCCGGACCATCCCCGTGGGCAGCATTTCTGGGATCCACCTTCTAAAGATGCTGCAGGGACCTCTTCGCTGTCCAACTCTTCCCAAGTGACTTGGAGTTCCCCCTTCTGCTCCCCTCACCTTCTGATGTCTCCTCATTTGCAATTCAAACATCACAGAATCACAGAATCCTTAAGGTCGAAAAAGCCCTCCAAGATCAAGTCCAACCTTCCATTGAAAACCATCGTGCCCAAGGCACTAAGTACCGTGTCCACTCATTCCATGAACACTTCCAGGGATGGTGACTCCTCCACCTCCCTGGGCAGCTCCTTCCAATGCTTAACCATTCCTTCAGTGAAGAAATTTCCCTAATATCCAACCTGAACCATCTCACTGATGCCAAGGACTCTGCAGGAACTGCTGATGTCACTGCACTCTTCCATTAGTCTCATTTATTAATGGCTATTTTTATTTAGGAAAAACGATGTCTTTTTTGGCAAGTGAGACCTCCCAAAGTATTCCTTCTGTTCAGCAAGCGATAGGACTTCCCTCCACCTCTGTCTTAGCAGGCTGCAGGTGTTTGATGCCCTTCTCAAACCATAAATCGTAGTTAGTTAAAAAAAAGACTGTTGGTAGACCTGCTTCTGGAAAAGCAAAGTGGATGAAGAATTTCCTTAGAATAAAAAGAGATGAAGACTTGAGAATCCTCAGCAGTTGACACCCACAGAAATCTATGAGGTTCCTTTGCCTAAAAACTGAAATCTCAATGCTTTTTTCTTTTGTTTATTTCCAACAATGGGATGTGCAACACCGGGGTTGCCCAAATGTGCTCCAAAAAGGTGGGATTAGAGATGGACTCAGCTTTCAGAAGACATGGAAGTGCTCAGGTCCTGCTAAGGCTTTTCCAATGGTGCACCTCTGCCTATTAATCATCTGCAAACCTTCAGGCTTTTATGATTTACAAGCCATAAGGTGGATGTTTGACAGCGGGAAACCCACAGAAAACCTGACAGCAAAGAAAATCCACACCGGGAACACCTGCCAAAAGTGACAGCAAGTTCCACTTCCAGAGCACCTCAGAGAGAGCTGTGCAGGGATTTAAAAGCTGAATTAAAGCCAGAATTGAGGAATTAAAGCCTCTTGCCCAAGTGTTCTTGGTGCGTAAGTGCTCTCTCTCTCTCAGCTACTTCCCTGCAAATCCCTCTTTGGGCCACATTTGGAAATTATTTAAAAAGATAAAATATCCCTAATCTGTTACCAATTAGAAGGAACATGTGAATATTATTTTCTAATTTGTGACTCAATCTTAAAAGCGAACTCACTGAAATAATTACACCGGCTCCTGAATATTCCTATTGTGCTCCTGAAAAAAAAAAAGAACAAGTGGGTATGTCCTCTCCTGCCTGAGACGCCCTGAGGCTGAATGTATCAATAAGAACCATCAAAGCCCTGGACGTGGACTGCCAAAAACGTGTAATTTCTGCTCCCTGGCAGCTGCAGCCCAGGGGTTGCCAAACAGATTCATCCCCTCCTAATGGCCTTTGTGCAACTTGGGTTTGTGGCGAGGAGGGACGAGCCAAGGAGGCCCAAGTTGAGTGGCAAACACGAGGTGTCCAAGCCGTCCACTGCACAAGTGACCCCTTCCAGCTGTAGGAACTCTAAGCCAGGATTTATGAGAGCAGCAATGGAGACTTCTCTGTAAAACCCAGACACGGCACGACTTGAGCGAGTAACTCCTGAAAATTGGTAATTTCCTGGTGGTTAGCAGGAGAAGGCCCACCAATGGGGAAGCAGAGGCTGCTAATAAATTTATAGTGCGTTATATGCCAATTAGACCCCCTCAGCCCTTCAAGAGGCAGCACCACCAATCAGGTTATCATTCCACAAATGTACTCTTTAGGGCTGAGCTCATCACAAATCAATCCTGCATTTCAAGTGCAATTTTCATTAGCGTTGCCCAGGACTGCACTGGTGAAACAATGCAGGCAGGTATTTTCCTTCTCCCCTCCGAGCTCCCCTTCCCCGATGCCTTGTGCACGGCTATTTGCTCCTCCTCGTGCACAGCCACGTCTCAACTTCAAATGGTAAATAATCATTTTGAATACCACATTAATCCTGCACGGAGCCAGATTTATTACGCACGTCACACGCGGGAGTTTCGCCGTCACTCGCAAGCCAGCCGTGAACCCCGTGCTTAAATTACATCCTTGTACCTGACCATGCACCATGCAAGGCTCTGTCAATACCAGGAGTCAGCAGCTCCCTCAGCTTCCCACCCCGTGACATCCACAAGTGCCAAGACACCCGATGCTGCTCGTTTGGGAATTCAAAAGAAGAAAAAAAATACAACAATAAATACTCTGTATGGTTCAGCATCTGCTTTAAACAACTTAAATCACAGCTTTTAGTCTGTGCAAGCAACATTGCATTTTGGATGCTCTTCTTTCTTCATTTTTTGCTGAACAAGGCCAGAAACAGCCTTTCATTTCACCTATGGCAGCATGGAGATGCTTCCTGGTCAGGAACACAGGGCAACCCAAGTCACCAGGGATGCATTTTCCTTTTCTTTTCCTTCTCAAGCCAGGTACAGACCTTGGAGAAGCACGCCCAGAAACCTACCAGAGAATATCCTGAGTTGGAAGGGACCCACAGGGATCATTGAGTCCAAGCCCTGGCCCTGCATGGACACCCCAACAATCCCACCCTGTGCATCCCTGAGAGCGTTGTCCAAATGTTCCTTGAGCTCTGGCAGCCTTGGGGCTGGGACCAACCCAACCTGACCCAACCCTAGGTGGGGTTACAAATGTAACATCCATGTTAGGTGGACTTAAGGAACAGGGACCTCCTAATGCAAGAATTCCCAAAGCAGCCTTCACTTCCCAGCCAGGTAAGCTAAGCTCCCCTTGAGCCACAGTAGGACCAAATTTTACTTCCTAAACTGCTCCTGCCCCCAATGATTTTAAATTTTATGGAGTCTCTTCACAAAAAAAACACAACGTAGGAAGAGCAGTGCCTGATGCCTCAAGCCTTGGGCTGTCACCTGCATCTTATTTCTACTTAACCTCTTAAATAACATTGGAATTCACTTTGTCCCCTGATGGGCGCCGTAATGAGAACCTCCTGTCAATCACAGCTCCATTAGCCGGGACAGACTTTCACTTCCTGAAACAATTTATTGGATTCCCAGAAGCGAATGGGCCTTGCTCCTTTTGAGCCGGGTTTTTTTGGGGAGCTATTCAGCAGGAGCGGGTGTCCCTTCTGTCCCTGCTGAGCGGGGCATTGTTCCCCCCGTTGGCTCATGGAAACGGCTTCCTGAGCTGACCCACCTCTCCTTGTCCCAGCCAGGCCGAGTGTTTGCCAAAAACTTCTTTGGGCTGCTCAGTTCACCGGCGCAACACAAAACCCACCAGCTGTTTCCAGCCGCTGGGGCAGGGGGAGAAGCCAATCCTGCTGTTAACCCCTTCCCAACAAAACCCTGGAGAGCTGGAGCCCATCATCCCCAGGGCAGAGGAGCGGGACTCCGAGGCAGCTCCCTCTTGCTTAGGAAAGCAGGATCTGCTCTCATTTAGCATGAAACTAAAGGCAATTTTGTTTTCCTCTTCCTCTCTCTTGGTTACAACTCAAATTGCAGCTCAAAGAAAAAATCTTACTAATAGAGGCTAAAACCACTTTGGATGGAACATTATCTTGAGAGGAGAATTTTCATTTCCCCGAGTGTGTGCAGCCCTTACGAGGTTCATTTGCAATGAGTCTATCTGTTTTGATGAGATAATAAAATGCATTTTATTTAAAAATATCTCCATTTCCAACCCCCCCCCCCCCCCCGAACATAAAATGGTATGTGTA
>VZTH01005246.1:29981-65288 GCA_013397815.1 Aleadryas rufinucha
TGACAAAAAAAAATTAATTTTTTTAAAAAATTCCTCCTTTCCCACCCCCCCCCCCCCCCAAGGAATTTAAATGGTCAGTTAATCTTTCTGCTTCAGAAACAACCCACTGAGTAAATAAGAGGGCTCAAGATTACATAAACCAACATTTTTTCCTATTCTAACACTGGTCTCGAAGACTGAAATGCCGATTTACCTGGGCATTGGCTGTGTGCCTTTTTAGTATAAATCAGTTTAACTTTTAGCCTGGGAAAGGGGAAAAAAATGGAAACAAGATGATAGTTATCTCCAGCCTTCTGTGATTCTCGAGTCAAGAGTAAATGGGGGGACTCGTTAGTGCCATAGTGATCCAATCAGGATGAAATTATGCAGTCATGTAAGAAATAATATCTATTAGGCTAATTTAATCAACGAATACTTTACAGATGAATTAGAATGCAGAATTCAATTATTTCAAACATTTGGACTGTCAGCCGCTGTGTTTTTGAAGCGGTGGAAGGGGAGAAAAAGAAGGTTTAAGGATCCTTTTAAGACGAGGGTGGCTGGGCTGTGTTTCTGGCAGGAGAGCTTAAAACAGCAGAAAAACTGACAACCACAATCAGCACCTTCCGTGGCTCCGAGGGCTGGAGCTGGGCTGGCTCCTGGGGCACCTTCCTCTGGGATATTGGCATGGACAGCTTGATCCGCTCTTTGCGCTGGCTGATGATGACTGTCTCAAGTCCTGGTGATTTCCCCTTGCCAGTCACCCTTTCTAAGGAAGGTTGACACTCTAGTGACAATGAGTCTTTTGTTACTGGGAAGGGAAGATGTGGCCCTGGGCTGGTGCACCACACAGCTCCGTGGATTACACGTGGCATTTATTCCCCTGGAAAACCAAGAGGTTGCTTTGTGGCACCATGCAAAGAGCAATGGGACAGACAGAACTACTGCCAAAAGGGGTAATTAGGTTAAAACACAACTTGACTCCAAAAGGAGGGGACAAAACGGGGGGCTGTGAGTACACAAACTATCATCCAGCCTGACTCAACATCTGCTCTGCTGATGCTTTGTCAAACCATGAGAAGCTCATGAAGTCTGCCAGAAAACCATCATTGCTCCACCAAGGAGACTCAGGGATTGGCTCCTTGCTGTAGAATAAAGGCACAAGAAATCCCACATCCACTGCCTCTCTGTGCAGAATTTTCTCCCCAATCCACCGGAACTGCTGTTTCATAAAGAAACAAGAGCAGCCACCCTCTGCATTTTGAGCAACAGAATGGTTTGGGTTGGAAGAGACCTTCAAGACCATCTCATTCCAATCCTTCTGCCATGGGCAGGGACATCTTCCACGATCCCAGGTTGCTCAGAACCTCGTGGAACATCTCACACACATGTCCAGTCTCATCACACAGGGCATGCCTATCCCATTTACCATCAGAGCAGTTATTTCGAGACCTGAAGATGGCAAAGTGCATGTTTTGCTCAGGTCTACAGCACAAAAGTGACATTTTTTCCCCTCCCTCATTATTAGTAGAAGTTACTTGCCTGTACAGAGAAAAACAAGGCTACAAGAAAGGAATGGATACTTTAACCATGTGGGGTATCTTCCACAAAGAGCTGAATGAGCTTCACAATGAGGCTTAAACTTAAAAAATTTGTTTCACTCTCTGGGCTTCAGCATTTCTTTTGACTATTTGAGTGACATCAGGAAGAACAGAGCAAAGCTGGTGCCCGCTGCAGAGTGTGGATGCCCCACTGCTCCGTAAGGTCTGCGCTGCGATTCCCAACCTACCTGTGATCCAAACATTTTTCTGCCCTGTCATCTGGAGCGGTAAATGGACTCTCTTGCTTATTTAAACATTTAATGCTCTTCTGATGCCCAAATTATGCCTGTTTGCCGTGATGGATTAGCACAGAATACAGCAGTGACAATTTTCTGCAATCTGCGGAATATCAAATTTTGATTACTTCAGGAGGAAAAAGTAAAGTTATAAGCAAACTGATTGATAAGGAGCAGAGGAATACTTCATGTGGTGGCTCGTTGGGAGCCTTGATGAATGCCTGGCAGGACTGTGATGAGTCCCCACAGAAGACATGCAATAACTCTGAGGAGATTTAAGATATTTATTGCTCAAATAAAACAAAACCAAGTGACACGAGTAGGTGAAGTAGCACCGGGTGATTACAATCTGCTGATCAAGACCAAGTGCAATTCCAATTTTTTGCAGAGTAAAAAAACAAACTAATTGTCCAGCTTTGCCTATGGAACACTGATGGTTATTTTGGGAATTTGGGATGTCGGCTTTCTTCAATGAGGAATGGGATTGTTCTAGAGCCAGGTCTTTATGGCGGATTATCATCTAGTTAATGCTGCTGGCAGTTGTTGTACTTTTGGGTGGCATATACAGTACCTTTTTAAGATAAAACTATAATGTATATATTTTAATATGTAAATATAGAGAGATATATATTCCATAAAGCTATTTTATATATATATATGTATTATCTATATATATATATACATATAAGGTTGGACTTGATATCTTGGAGGTCTTTCCCAACCTTAATGATCCTATGATTCTCTCTATATATATATCCATAAACACACATCCTCTGGGCCCCACTCCCTTCCAGCAGCAGTTTTTCCAGCTGTGAGATGAGAGGATTTCCCAAGGGAGCATCCCTAGCATGGTGCAAGCACTGCCTTTAGCTCCACAGCAAGATGTAGAGAGAGTTCCTCTGAAGGGATGAACTGCTCTCTCCTCAATTACAAATCTCTCTCATTCAGGGCTTCCACGGCAATAACATGTCAACAATCTCCTTGTGCTGCCAGAGGCAGATGTGACCCCTCCACTGTGAAACAGTTGCTGAGCCGTGTCTTTGTGAAAATCCATAAAGCTCTCCCCCAGCGCGAAGGGACTTTGTATTAAAAGCATCTTCCCCAAAACAGTTCAGACTGAGGGAACCTTCTGAGAGAGACAAGGGAGGAAAAAAGCCACCATGATGCATTTGAAGGGAGGGTTGCATCAGAAGCACCTTCTCCTTCAGAACAGGGAGCTCACTTGAGCCCACAGTGCTGTTTTGCTATTAAAAAAGGCACTTGCAGTTAAGCGGTGAAGAGAACTGATTCTTTTATTTTCAGTTTACTATTTCTGGGTGGGGTTGATGGATGTTTTGGACAGAAGAGGCTGAAAGGAGGCTCTGTGAGCCAGGATGATTAAAACAGTTGTCTTGAGCTCAGTTTGTCCATTGTGAAAAGAAGTGGGGGAGACTCCAACCAATCCATCAGCAATCCACCGCCGGCAGACGCAGGCACTGATTAGACACGACAGCTTTGCAACAGGTTTGAAATCCAAGTGCAACAAAACTAGCCTGGCTGGCTGTGTGTGCTTGGAAAAGCTGCCCAGGAGCTACAAGGATCCTGAAGATTTTCAGCTTTTCCAACTCCAAGAGCCAGCATGGGAACACCAGTGGCTTTGGTGGCACTCCAAGGAGGATAAAGAAGATCGTGGTAGTAAAACAAAGGATGCTTAAAACTCTCAGTCTGAGAACACGATGGATTTGGAGGATTCTCTGATGTGGTATTTATTTAGGGACTTGGCAGTGCTGGGCCAAGAGTTGCACTCAATGATCTTGGAGGGCTCTTCCAACTTTAACCGTTCCATGAATCCATGATATTTTAGATGCAAAGCGCAACCCAAAGGCAGGGTGTGTACTCCCAGCTATCAAAACAGACCATGCAAGAGCACAGACCAAGGATCTGCTGCCTTCCCTGCAAAATGCTTGGACTTTCCAGGGCCATCACATATCCCAAACCACTTGCCCTCTGCTGACAATGCTTAGGATGAGACTCTTAAGCTGTATCAACCCATTTTGTTTACTGTAAAGTATTCTTCTGCCCTGAAGAAATAGGAATTAGTGATTATTCTGAGATCTGATCAATGTGACAGACAGCTTGGTATTTTGCACAGCTTTTATAGTAGAAAAAAAATTTGCTATTATTGATGTGATCTAGCAATTAAAATATTTTCCATCTGACAAACACCAGGCAGCTCCCACCAACAGTCAGAAGGAGCTCTATCAAATTCCCGAGCACTTGTTTTTTAGCTTCTGGATCAGACCAGAATGGATGGAGCACTGAGAACTGCTGGGTGAGACCCCAAATTGCATCTTGGTGGGCGTCTGATCCCAGTCCCTGTGAGCTGAGCGCCGCCATTCCCAGCAATCCTGCTGTTTGCTTACGGCCTGTCTTTTGGGAATGGCTTCTGAGGGATACAATAACCTGGCAGCTACCTCCAATCCTGCCTGGATGCTTGGAAAAAAAGCCGCTGCTCCCTCAGAGATCAAGTGGGCAGCAGCCCCTTAACAGGAACTGGTCTATGAGCTACCACCACATGTCTAATTAATGACCCTGCCGGTCGCAGCTGGAAGAGCTGAGCTGGGGGTGATTAATTAAATTAGCTGGCAGAGGAAATTACAGTGGAAAAGCCAAAGTTTGATTGCTCCATAATTAACCACAGTGCAAATAATATCTGCATCTATAACTTCCAGCGATGAGATCAGAAGCCAATTGAATTTGGCACTGATTGAAGCTGTAAATATCCTGTGGTGAAAAATGATGGGTTTGTTCTGAAGGGAAAACTTACAGAAATGGACATCCAGCGGATGCAAGAGGGGAGCAGGGGATAGGGAGGAAAGAGCACTGGAATTAGATCTTGATCTCAGCTGATTTCTGCAGTTTTCTGCAGTGATAAAGGGACTCAATGTGAAACAGGAAGAAATATTTTAAACTCTGAATGCTGTGAGATTCCTTATCAGAGATTTGGTGAATCTGGAAAGCAGAGGCCACTGAGATCATTCCATCCCATGCCTTGCTCCACAGCCTGTGTTTCCTAGTGGTGGGAACCACTGCTTTCCTTGGGAAAGGACTGTACAGCTGAAGAAATACCCAGTCCAAACACGTCCTCCCCACTGCTCCATCCTCCATCCCCTATTCCTGCTCCCCGGAGCACTTTTTTGAACTACAAGAACCCATTTTACCAAGGAGATCACCTCCAAATGCCTGCAAACCCCTCCATTCCCCCCCAAATCATTATCATTCCATTAATCCCCTTAAGCATCTCCTGCTGCTCACTGAAGACTTGAAATATTTCTTATAATTCTTCTCAAAAATTCTCTATTTTGGCAAGTTATAGTCAGGATATGTACTCACCTCAATCCTGCATCATGTTGGATTACTGTGAGTCTTATCGCTCTTCCACTGCTGGTGTAGGTCTGGCTTAAAGAAAGCTCAGATTTTTTAACTGTGGCCTGAAATGCAACCCCTCAAATCCTCAAGCGAGCCAAGATTTATTTCCATGCTTCTCAAACTGCTATCCAATGTACTCTTTGCTAAAAACTGCATAATCCAGAAAATATTTAATTTCCTTTTTTTTTTAGCAGTGAAACCAGTTTTCCTGAGTGTTGAGTAACGTGCACTATATACACATATAAAATAATATTTCATATTTTGTGTGTTTTATTTATATTTTTATACATTATCTTGAATTTATCAAGGCTATTATATATATGCTTGATAAATGTGCTTGATAAAATGTATGCTTGAACATATTAGATTTGCTTGATAAATATGTTTCTCCAAAGTGAATCCACTTTGTGTGGATCAGGACCATGCCATGAACCAAACAGTGCCTTCTCCTGCTCCAGACCAAACCACTCCTGTAGATATTGGCACCTACTTTGGGTATCAAACCCTCCTCACCAGGGCACCCCTGGGACAAAAAAAATTACAGTTCCACAAAAAAACAACAGCACAATATTGATTGTGAACACACAAGTCCTGCTCTGCTTTGCCATTTCTTTCTGAAAACCTGGGGAATCATAAAACCAGCCCCCTTTTTATGCTACTTTATTACTCCTGGCTGACAACACAACTTTTTGGGGTGCCCTGAAAGCCTTCCCTGTAAGCTGGGTTGGTTCCTGCATGTCCCACTACAGCAGTGAGATGGTCTGGCTGTAAAAAATGCAACCCAAACCTCTCTCCCCCAGGATATCACATGCACTTTCTTCTTATAAAATACCACATTTGACGTTGGAAGCTGTTTTCCTTCTACTTCTGAGGCATCCCATGTTCTCCTCTGCCTCTTATTCCACACCTTAACACACACATTGGTATCCAACGAGCTGCCTGACTCCACAAAAATCCAAATGTGGCAACAAACACCAGCTAAAAATCAGCTTTGGATATGTATTAATTTCAGGAGTCCCAAAACTCTGTCGGAAGAGTCACTTTCTGGACACTCTCATCTCTCATTTCACCTGGAGCATTCCCATCACACATCCTGCCCATCCCTAAACCTTGCCTGCTCCTTCACATCTCCCTTCCCAACACCCCAAGACCCCTTGTAAAACACACCATGTCCTTAAAAAAACATTCAGAATGTTGGTGATTGGTTTTTAACAAACACAACTCTGCATTCCAAAGGGTCCTTTGGCTGCTGAGTTTATCCAGCCTCCAAATGAATTTTGTGGAGGCACCAGCAAACCCCTTGTGCCAGCTCCACGCTGTTGGATTGGTCTGAGGGCTGATGTGCCACAGGCAAGGGGCTCCACAAAGCCTGGGCTTTGAAAGGCTGTGGCTTAGAAATCCCACAGAATAATTAAGAAATGTTCCCCTTGCCCAATCCTAAATTCTCTCTTGGCTTCAATGAACTTGCCCTGGAGGAAGCAGCCCAGCAATGAGGCTGGTGAACTCCTGTGAGTATGAAGCAAGTTGTGCCTGCACAGCACCTGTGCACGGGCTGAGGGCTGAACTTCTCCCACATTCCCCACCCCTGAGTGGATGTGGATCACCTGGAGTGTGCAGTTTCCACAGGAAATCCTGGCCTTCTCCCCAGGGATGGCACACAAAGCAAATGCTGACCTACACCAATGGTGCCCACAGCTGAAAGCAGAGCTGGGAGCGCCTACACCAACCCAAACTGGAGCTCCACCACCCAAAACTGCAATTGCAGCAGCATTTCAAATAATAACACTTATTTTAAGCACTACTTTAAATAATAATATAGTTTTAAATAATACTATTTTAACTTTTCTCCTTGACTGAAGTCTGAACAAGTAATCCCAATTATTTTCTGTAGTTGTTTCATTTTCCTCCTTTTTGCCTGAATGAAATAGGTGAATCCAAGCAAACTCAGCATCTATTTAGGACTGGTCTGAGCTGTGGGAAGACAAGTGGCCAAAGCAGATCTGACTGGAAAGGCTCAGATGAGCACACACATGTCACTAGCAAAGGATTAGAGCTGCAAATTTTGGCTTCTTGAGATGAAAAACTAGAAGAGTCAACTTCTGGATATCATTTTTCATAAGATATCCTTCAGTTTTAGCACACAGTGACACAATCCTGTTCCTCCCACTTGCAGAGGAGTCTCACAAGCATCCCTGGCGTTGTGATTTAATTGTGTGTGCACCTCAGTCTCCCAGGCCTGGCTGGTGCTGCTGTAGACAAGTGAAAATACAATAAAAACATCCCTTTGGAAATTCTGACCTGGATGAAACCAGGAAAATGTAAATTTTTTGGAGGAAAGGCAAAGTTAGCTGGAAGATTTCTAGGCCATGACATAATCATCTGTCCAGTATGAAGACTTTTTGAAGCTCAGCCCATGCATACCTTATGAGGCTCACCAATTACCAAGACACGGCTTCTTCTTGCTCCCCAAATTCTCACACAGAAAATGCCTCAGCGAGAGGACTTTGCTCTGTCTGCACAATTTGGTTAATAGGATTTCATCTCCCTCTAATTCCTGCCTCCCACCCCTCACCTGTGCTCCCCTCAGCACATTTTCACCTGCTGTTTAATTACTTGAGTGCTGCTCTGATTTCCTCTGGTCACTCCTCTCTGCCAGGGTTTGCTGCTGTCCCCCACTCCAGCACCCACACATGGAAAAATCCAGCTGGAAGAGCATTATCCCTGACGAACAGAGAACATTTGAGAGCTGTGGGGAACCTGCATTTGGGCTGCTGTGTATATCAAGTTTCAGTCCAGTCAAAAGCCAACACCATCTTTTCACTGCTGCCCTTTTCATTTAGTTATCTTACTGAAGTCTTATCTTCCCAGTCCCTTGCCATAGGCTACCAGCTTCCTGCAGAGCCAGAAACAAAGCTCACTCTTAAACAAAGGGGGGAAAAAAGGGAAAAAAGCACAAAAGAAAGTTGGTCACAGTTACTGTTAGGGAGCCCTGCGGGTTCTGTAGCCGGGACCAAAGCGAGGGGATGCTGCTGCTTCTGTGCCTCGTGTCACCGGCCAGCAAAGCCACCAGGAGCACGGAGAGGCACTGCCTGCCTTCAAAGCATCCCCACCACTGCCTTCAGCCACGCTCTGTTGTCCCAGGAGCTGAAACAGATCCATCCAAACAGCTGGAATGGGCAAAAAAACCCGGGAAGAGGAAGGATCACAATCACTATCGCTGGTGACAGCCACCAAGAGCTTGTGGTCCATGGACACGACCTTCCTGTGACATCCCACTCAGGGAAAAGGCAATCCTGGGGATCACCTCCCACCCTGTGCTCATATTTAACCACAATCAGTTTATGTATCTCTTTAACAGCAGAAAATGCAGAAACAGCAAAAGGAATTTATACAACAAAGCTCCCCCAGCACAAACCACGAATAAAGTGGCTTTGCAGCCACGTCCAGAAAGCAATTTCAATTCTGTTTGGTTCAACTGCCTGGGGCAGATCTGGTGTGCACAGAGGCAGATGTGACCTCAGGGCAGGAGGAATGAAAGGAACAGGTTAAACATCAACTACACAGAAAAGCTGCAAACAAAAAGAAAATATTTTGCATAAGATTTCTTTCGAACAGAATAGGTATTTTTCAATCTGCTGGATGTTTCCCCAAGTGCTTGACTCACAGCACTTCCTAAAATACTCACAGATGAGCCTTTGGCACCTCATAATAGCTGATGTTTGGCACTGAGCATTTTTTAACTCAATGGCTTTATTTTGGCATTATTATTATTATTGTTATTACTATTATTACTATTATTATTACTATTATTATTACAAGTTTCAGCCTTGCACACAGCTGACTTTCAAGAACAAACAAGTGTCCAATGCTTTTCCTTTTGGAAATAACTGATGAATAACTGGTGAGAGAGCACCTTGGTAAGGCTGCCCAATGCCTTCGACAGCAAACTTCATTTTCCAGTTGCTTTTAGCTTGCCATATTTAAGATTAAACCCTCCATATTTATTATTCAGGTGCTGTAGAGTAGCAGAGATGTGCATCCACACATGTGGCATGCAATTTAATTCCAGTGTTAATGATAGTAAGGAATTTTCTGAGGAAAAACTGACCCTCAGTGGTTTCCATCTGACTCCTTTTCAGTGATCCTGTCCTTTGGCCGGATGTAAGCCACATTTCTCCTCAAGTTATAAATTCACCATCCAATTTTTTCCCACCTGAAATTAAAATTTTGTTCTAATCAGCCCTTCCATTCCTCTGCTGTAGTTCCACACTGGCCCAAGCAGTTTCTAATAAACACAGTGATGGGTCTCTCTCTGTTAGTGAGTTCTGAGTTGATCTTTTCAAGTAGCTTTTGGCCAAGCAGATGTGAAAACACACAGGTCTTCAAATCTCTCTAGCTCTGGTAGGTGCTTGGGAGAGAATTAATACAAAAAGAGAAATGATCAGTCCATATCTAAACTGGAAGTTAAGTTTGAAGTCAAGAGCCTACACGGTTTTGAGACCTTCAGGACAGACACTCACCCACCCACCGGACTGGTTCTTATTCCAGCAAACAAACAGTAAAAAAAAATCACTTTTCTACTGCTGATTATCACTTTATGAATCCTCTATTCCCCAATCTCACTCATCACTGTACATACAGCAGAAAGAAATCCTCCTTAGTTTGAGTCCTGAACTCAAATCCTAGATTTCTCAAAGTTTAACAGCTCATCAGCTTCCTTTTCTAGGGAATTTCAGCTTAACTTGGTGCTTTTCAGCATGGCAGCCAAATTCATGAGGAGAAGCCAAATTTGTCAGGAATCTCACCAGAATAAAGGTACCTGGAGCTGACTGCAGCTCCAAGGTGAAACATTTCAGTCTCTATCACCTGCCCTGCTGCAGAACCCTCCAGGGGCAGGATGTCCTCACACAGCTCTGATTTGTGAGCTTAACCCACTCAAGGATGTCTTTCTTGGAGTCTTGTGGGGGTATTCAGAGTGGGTTTCTCATTTTTTTCATTGACATTGAAAACTCCTTCACAGCCACGGGGTCAGTGTTTTCCACAGCTCCTGGGGATGACTGTTACAGAAGGAATCTACCAAATGTCTCTGGACTTATAAGAAAACGGCAAAAAGCTGCTAAAATTGGGACTGTTGCCTTTCTCTTCCTCTTTTTTGAAAGCAAAGCTCCTTGAAGGCCCTTCCCTTCTACTGCAGAGCTTGGCCATTGCCTCTGGCCCACTGCTCATGAGAGAACCACAGAATCATGGAATGCTCTAAGTGGGAATGGACCTTAAAGCTCATCCCATTCCACCCCCTGCCATGGGAGGGACACCTTCCACAATCCCAGGTTGTTCCAAACCCCGTCCAACCTGGCCTTGGACACTTCCAGGGATTCAATGAAGTAGTACTGATGCTATTTAGATTGAAAAGAAGAACAGCATTGTGGCTTTTACACCTCTGCTTTTTAATAAATGCTGTAATAATCTGCAGAAGGAGACAGAAGCACTTCCTTCTCAGGTTTCTCTTTCACCACCAGCGAGGAAAATAACAATTGTAATAATTCTTGCAAACCAGGCTCCTGTTTACCACGTGTTTGAGCTTTTATCAGAAGCAGCTCTGCACACAAGAAAGGTGCAGCTGAGCTGGGGAGCATCTCATCTAAAGCACTCATTAACTTGGACAAGCGGGGTCGAGGGTGTTGTGGTTGTTTTGTTTTGATTTTTAATCATCCAGGCATCTCCCAGGCTGCCGTACAGGCACCGGTGTTTTACCGGATCAGCTCCTGGGTGACAAGGGCTGCCAACAGCTGCAAGGACAATAAAACACAATATTACTACTACTACCCTTCATCTTTGCAGTATTGCATCTGAGCTTCCAAGGTCTCCAAAAGGCTGAAGTCTGACCAGGAGCCTCCCAAGATGACGTTCCACTTGCCTCACTTAGTTATTCCTGTCAGATGCATTTCCTGGAAGCTGCTGGTGAATGAAAATTTTTTTATTTTATTTGAATTGAACTGCAAACCAACCCAATGTGGAAGCACACGGAGGGTTCGCTCCCACAGCTGTCTCCTGGAGTTTACTGGCAGCAGTGAATCAGTCTCTTTATTTATGCCTGCGTTTGAGAACGCAATGCCGCCGTAACTAATAATTTATCCATTTTCCTCATTATCTTTGTGAAATATCTGCTGTCCAAAACAGAGCTAATAGAACTCCAGCTCGCTGGGAGCCGCGCTGCTCGGTGGAGTTCAGCCACCGGGAAGAGCAGGAACGAGTAGTTTTCATTGATCCCTTCCCAAAGTCCAAGCTGGAAACCTTAAGCCAAACCTCAAGTCAAACCTGCGCTCCCCGAGCAGCTGCTGGGCCGGCAGCAGCCCAGCTGTCTAAACTTTATTGGCAGCAAATGTCATTCTTGCACGCGGACTGCCCGCCTGGAAAAGCCAAAGGCACATCTTGGGCTATCACATCCCATCACATTCCCCGACGAGATGTGAAAACCGGAATGGGAAACGTCAACAGAGTCCGGCTGCGGCGAGGAGCGGGGCATGCCCGCTGACAAGCGTGCCGCCGTGACAGAGATGGGCTTGGAGTTGCAATTAGTGGCACTGTCATTTTCGGCCGCTCCTGCCAATTAATTAAGCCTGTCAAATGGAAAAACAGCGGCATTCACATGATAATTTATATCGGGAGAGACTGGCCCGGCAAAGCCGCCAACAAAATCCCCTCCGAGCGCTTCAGGAAAAAAAAATAATAATAATGAAAAAAAAATACATAAAGAAGTGGAAAGGGGAGCGGGGGGGAAGAAAGAAAGAAAGTTAAACTGTCCTTGTTATAATTGTTAACTCTGATCGCTCAAGTAGAAGACGGGCTGATTAAAACTCCAAACGAGCCCCCAGCTCGCTTAAATCTCAGAGTCCGGAATGATAGAATCAGAGGAGTTTATTCATACCATTAAGCCCCAGAGAACTTAATTGAAAGAAGAGCATAGCCTGGACCTTGACAAGCGGGAGGTCACAGTAATTGCTGCCGGACATATTTAACATTAAGATAATCAGGCCATTAATTACCCTTTGGATCATTAAATCAGCCAGTTGCAAAATGAAATTTCTGCCTCTATTACTCACTTGAGAGACCACAGGGGTGGCTTTTAATTTATCAGTGAGCTTGAGATACAAAGGACCAGGCTTGGGGAGGAAGGAAAAGGGGGAGAAAGGAGGGGGTTTGCTTCAGCAGAGGCAGGAATATCAATCCGCCATGCTTGGTGATCGTGGCAAATTAACTAGGTAAGATAACCTCAGCTTCTAAAGGCAGAAGCTGGGGGTATGTAAATAGATGAGGGCAGACAGGGAGATCAGAGCCTGCACACCACTTAGCAGGATAATAAAGGAAATCATCCTTGATTATCAGTGCTAATTTGGACACTGCCGGTAGCTTGTTATGCGTGTTCTGAGTAGCATTTAATTAATTCAATTGCTTGTTAATGAGGGAAGTGACATGTGGGGAGCAGATGCCACCCAACTGCAGATGGGTTCTGGTCAGCCCTTCACAATAAAATCTTTTTTTTTTTCTTTCTTTCTTTTTTTTTTTTTTTAAATTTATTTTTAAAAACCCCCTTCCCCCAGCCCTGGAACGGGAAAGGTGTCAGGCGTGGAGGAGCACTGAAAAGGCACAAAACACTGACCTCATCAGGCCAAGATCCGCTACGGAACCGGAGCTCATCATCGTGGATAGAGAGGTACCCGCGTTCCCCCAGGCCCCATTCATTCCTTATGCCAGGAATCCGAGACCAGCAGCACCACAACAGCAAACTGATGGCCAAAAGGAGCAAGGGATGGGGGAGACACGGAACATAGCAGCCCTACAAGACCCAGGATGCGAGAGCGGGATCTGAAGTACTCCGTTTCCCTGGGCTCGCCCTTTATCTATGATGAAGGATTAATTATTTTTACAAAGAAAAGGAGGCATGGATTAATATTTTCATGGAAGGCATGGTCTGATATTTTTCATCCAAGTCACTCCCCAGTGACCAGCTCGGCGTCACGGCCGCTCTCCTCGGAACAGCACAAGCCAGGCTTTGGTGCAGGACTGTAAAACTCAGCTCACTACAGTGGAGCTGCATCATGCTGTCCCTGACACCATTAAATTGAGTTCATTAGTGAGCAAGGATCACACTGGATCTTCTGTCGGAAGGTGAGAGTCAATTCCCGACACTGCCAGCTCCCAGCTCGAGCCTGCTCAGCCAGTGCTGGATTTTCCTGTAACCTTTGGTAGCCAGAACAAACAGGGAGACTGCTGAGCAAACAGACCCGAGCACAACTGCTGCTCATGCTCCAAGCCCCAGTTAAAGAGCTTAAAACTATGCCTGAGCTTCTGCAAGCCACTCATCCCTGACTTCAAAACCAGTTTTAATGGAGTTGGACATTCCACGTGTTCATGAATATTCTCAAAAACATGCTGAAATGGTGGAGCCCTGTCTGTCTGTGGCTAATGCACACATTTGGCATGGTTGGAGTAGCAGAACAAGAAGCGTGGCTGGGATGGTGCCTGGATAGGACACTGCCTTCCCTCAGCTTGCCCAGCAACTTCCAGCTGGTGGAGGTGGCACATCCATCCCAGCCCTCCCAGGGAGACAGGGATGGAGGACTTGGAAGCTCAGGGAAAGAGGGTGAGGGAGCAGATAACCATCTCCTGCAGTGGGCAGAGGGATGGGAGCAGCTTCTCTCCTTTGGGAAAGGCCAACACCACCTTTGGTAGTCAATGGTGGCAAACAAGCCTGCAAACAAGAAGCCACGTGGGCACGAGGAGAAAGCAAAACGTGTGAGGCGTGTCCAGAAAAAGCTCAGTGTCTGGTAGGAGATGGACAAACCACTGCAAAAGGCAAAGAATTCCCAAGCTGGCTTCCCCACATCTCCAACATTCCTCCATGGAGTAGCTCAGCCCCACAGGGCTCCTCCAGTGCCGCACCACTCCCAAGCAGCGTTGTGAGAGCGTGCTTAAACAGTATCAATAGCAATTAGAGGGAAAATCCTGATCCCATCCCCAGCCCCAGTTAATTGTTGCAACATTGATTTACTCTAATTTGACTTCTCACTCCAAATTAAACCCACATTATCCAAGGAGGGACCGCAGGCAAGCTCCCCCCGCTCACCCCCTCCCCTCCAAGACAATAAATTTCATATTGAATACACTTGGAAAAAAAAACCTGGCGGTTGTTGCAGGATCCATACTGAAAGATTTTTCCTTTTTTCCCTCTTTTTCTTTTTTTTCTCCCTGTGAGTAATTAAAAGATGCTTTTCTTGACTAATGATCCCCCTGTTTAGGAATGGGAAGTCGATACTCCTTCACCAGCAGTCAGCTTCAATTTGTCACAGGCCTCCCGAAGTTTGAGCGGCATTCTTGGGGCTGCTGGTAATTGCTGGAACCAATTACCAGCTTTCCAGAGCTGACCTAATCAGGGACCCACGGACACCACAGCTCAGGGCCAGCTGGTCCCTGTTCCCTTTCACACTCAAGTGTTTGGGTTTTCTGCTGCTTCCCCAACTTTTCGCGCTCACCAGAGCTCGTGTTTATTCCTCCTTCCCCCCCTAAAATCACAGCAACACCCTCAGCTCTGCCTTGAGCTTTATCCTGCACCTCTCCCTTGGGGATCCCACCACACATGTGCTCCCAAAAGCTTCCAGCTCAGTGCCAAAGGCCATCCTGGGTGCTGCTTTTGACTTACAGGGGCACTGAATGACCTGGAGATCTGCATGAAGAATCCCAGGATGGTTTGGGTTGGAAGTGCCCTTAAACCCATCTCATTCCACCCCATGCCATGGCACACCTTCCACTAGACCAGGCTGCTCGACTCTCCAACCTGACAAGACCTGGAATGTGTTAATATTAGAGGCTATACCTGGGCAATATATCCCTGATTAATGCAGGAGGGACAATGCCTTTTGCTAAAAAGCTCTCGGGCTTTGGGTTTTACACACCCTCCAAGCTCAGAACCTTTCTGGCCTTCAAAATAAGTGTCCAGGTTTACCTTTCCCCGTGATTTGCTTGGATGAAGAGTTTAAAATGCATTTGATAGGACTGGAAAAGGACAGCAGTATTTTATGTGGTTTAATCACAGAATATCCTGAGCTGGGAGAGACCCACAAGGGTCATTGATCCTGATGCCTTGAAGTGGCCACCTAAAAACAGAGGCTAGACAGGTATTTATTTGAAGGGCCTTCAAAGGTACACCCTGGGCAGGCCAAAGGCTACACACAAGATGGACCCCGGGGCACGAGTTCTTCACACTTTGATAAGTTCAGTCCATTTGCATATCAGGGTTAATTCTCCAATAATAACTTCAGTTAATGATGTAATTACCCCAAGTTTGCCCCTCCTCTTAAGGCTTTAGTTTACACATTTTGAGGCCTGGGACAATCTGGGTGTCCTTGGAGAGCAAACCTAGAGAGGTTTGTTCTGTCTAACCAGCATGAGAACAGCAGCTGACAGGCCATGACAAACTTCAGAGTTACACACTGGGCAGTACAGGATTTGAAAAATATAAAAGTTAAAGCCTAAAGCATCATTCAACCCCTGGCCCTGCACAGACCCCCCAACAATCCCACCCTGGGCATCCCTGGGAGCAGTGTCCAAACGCTCCCAGGGCTCTGGCAGCCTCGGGGCCGTGCCCATTCCCTGGAGAGCCTGGGCAGTGCCCAGCACCCTCTGGGGGAAGAACCTTCCCCTGATATCCAACCTGACCCTGCCCTGGCACAGCTCCAGCTGCTCCCTGGGTGCTGTCCCTGGCCACAGAGAGCAGAGATGGGAGCTGCCCCTCATGAGGAAGATGCAGGCCATGAGAAGGCCTTGAATTTGGTAGTATCTTATTTTTGAGTGTGCAAAATGACTGAATGGAAGCTGTACTCACAGCTGGCTTAGCTCTGTTTTCAGAAATACTGGTGACATTTTCCTGGGTAAGACTCCTTAATTATGCCATGACCTAGAGCAGCCTTTTGGCAATTCCTCCTGCAAAACACCATCTCCCTGGATCCCTCCTCCTTTCCCTCTACTCCACAGAAACACATGGGATGCCACTGCAGTCATACAGGGATCAGTGCCAACCTCTCCCAAGGTGAAGGGACTGCTTTGAAAGCCACACCAAGACTTCCAGGTTCCTTTTAGTCCAGGCTGTGAACACTCTTTGAGCCTCCCAGCCCAACAACTCAGTATTTGTGGAGCAGCTCATAACCTGGGTTTTTTTGTGTCCCTAAAAACCTGTGGGTCTCCACTAATGGCTTCATCTCCACCAGAGAGACACAACATGAAAAGGTGAAACCCACCTGATCCCCTCTAAAAGTGTTTGTTAAGGGTCCATCACAGAATCAGATTCCCAGAATGGTTTGGGTGGGAAGGGACCTTTCAAAATCATCCAGTTTCACCATGGGCAGGGACACCTTCCACTATCCCAGGCTGCTCCAAGCCCTGTCCAACCTGGCCTTGGACACTGCCAGGGATCCAGGGACAGCCACAGCTTCTCTGGGCATCCTGTGCCAGGGCCTCCTCACCCTCACAGGGAACAATTCCTTCCCAATATCCCATCTAACCCTGCCCTCTGGCAGTGGGAAGCCATTCCCCTTGTCCTGGCACTCCAGACCCTTGTCCAAAGTCCCTCTCCAGCTCTCTTGGAGTTGCCTCTTCTCCCCTTCAGTCTCCCAACAACAACAAAAGGGAGATTTGTTAAAGCCTCCTTTCAGGTCCATTTTAGCTGCTTCCAATAGAATTCCTCATGCAAAACTCCAAACAGCAGTGAGAACATGGAAAGCAGAGCCTCTACCTGAACATCTTGAATTTATTTTCTCACCACAGCTTGGACAGAAGGATTGTGATGCTCACAAAGACCAAAGGGAAGCACAAAGGGAGGCACACACTTGGGAAAAGCAGAACTTTCTGGTATTTATGTGAAAAATTGCATTTCAGTCCCTGCTGCAAACAGCAGAGGAATGGGAGCAGCAAAGCAAGATTGCAATTGCTTTGTGGGAAAATTTTCACATCATCCTAATTCTACTTTTCCTAGCACCTCTTATATCACTTAAGCGTGAACCTGGACACAGAGCTAGAAAATCCTATTTATAAAATGAATCTTTTTGTCCAAAAATGTTGCAGTGAGGAAAAGAAAGTGCAGTGATCTCAATGACAATCAGAATCAGCTGAATATAACCATGAAGATGCACTGAAACAAAGTGGGAGAATTAAAATAAGCCCTGAGCGTGAAACACTGAGAGAACAAAGTTGATTTTCTAGAAGTAAAAATTCAATCCCAAATGAATTATTTAATTGAAATGGGTGGTGCTCTTTTCCTCACAGTCACATGGATTTTAGATTTTTCATGGTGTTTATTGTATGACTACTAAAACAATGTGATTTTTCTTCTTTTAAACAGAATTCCAATTGAGTGCAAGTCTTTTCCTCTCGGGTTTTTAGGACTGAGGTATTGCTCCATCTCACCTTGGCAGTAAGGAGTAACATATATTTATGAGGAGAAAGAATAGAAAGTCTCTGGATTAAAGTGATACTGATGACTGAGAGTTCATTTCAATGTGCCTGATGAAATCATCGTGTTACCTGTCTCATAACACAAACACATAGAGCAGACATCCCATTTCTGCTTGAACAAAACCTCTCCTTGGGTCTCCCTGAGCACTTTTAAATGCACAGCCATTCATCTAAGTAGCCTGATTAATGTAGTGGCTTCATTCTCGAAGATGAACCAAAGGTGGCACCACAAATTCATTTTTCAGGGCTAACGAAATAATGCAAGAAGAAACAGTTGACTTTATTACACACAACAGCACAAACCCACCCCTGCACTGCAGGAGGTGGCCCAGGTGTAGTGATCTTTCCACCTGATCCCCAACTGGAAAAAGTACTCACAAAACATCTGTCTTTGACATGGATCAGATTAATTAAGCATAAGCCCCCCTAGTTTTAGGTAGGACGACACATCACAGGAAGATTTTCACTGTGTGCAGCTATAAGAGGCAGGTAAAATGCTGTTCTCAAAGGAAACACCCCCCCCAGCAGCTCAGGGTTTCACATAAAACACACACACACACACAAGAAGTAATCAAGTCCGTGGCAAGCAGGACTTTGAACATCCCTGAGCAGAACCAAAGACCTGACAGCCAGGTACGAATTCCCAAGCGAGCCTGAACCTCTGAAGGGAGATTATTAATGACAATCTGATAGTCCAAGAGGCAGGAACTTCGTGGCCCGCCGAGACAAAGGAGCACATGACAGGATACCTTAGATGGAGGAAGAAGCAGGCGGGAGGTTTCCATCTCCCACTGAACAGAAAAACTGCAGAGCTGCCGAGGAAACCTTCACAAGAGCCAGAAAGCAACGAGGTCACTCAACTTCTGCCCCCCCCACTTTGACACACGTTCTTCCTGGGCACGCAGGGAGGACATAAATAATGATTTTTCCACAAGGCACGCGGCAAGGGAGGATTTAAAAGAGGCAGAGCGAGCAAACCCACCTGGTGGAGTCTGAGGAAGGCTTCACATGGCCTTGGCTGTTCTCCTCCCACACGCTGTTGGCCAGCTCGTTGCCGATGGCCGACATCACCTTGATGAGCTCTATGGGCCAATCGTCCAGGTCCAGCGAGCGCACGCGCGACAGGTGCGTGCCGAGGTTGCGGTGGATCCCTGAGCATTCGATGCAGATGAGGGCTCCCAGGTTCAGGCTGGCCCAGTCGGGGTCTGCAGGACAAGGGACACGGCAATTAGGACAAGGGAACAGCCAAAGGAACTTTCCGGTTGGTGTTTGTGCGTGAAGGTTTTGGCTCCAGGGGTGTCTCGCCCTAAAGCGCAGCTGGGAGGTCTCCCAAGGTCAGTGGAGATACCCTCAAGGGGTAAAAAAAATTAGAATGTGGTGTCTCAGAAGGTGTATCACTCCACCTCCAGTCAAAAAACCCTATGAATTAGAGGGGAAAGGGGAAACAAAGGAAATATAACCACAGAGATGGGTAAAGGATGATGAAGTGGAGAAAGCCCCTCCTTGGGAATCCAGAGCTGCTCGCAGCTAGTTGAAAGGGAGAAAGGAGAAAAAAAATAGAGCCTAGAAACAATTATCTCATGCTAACCACATCAACCCCCTCAATAACCACCTACAGCACAGCTATGCATGGCTCTTACATCTGACTCTTCTTCCATCTCCAGAATCAGGGGGATAAACACCAAGATGGAAATGTCCCACTTGGAACAGCCCCAGTTCCAGGGCACGAGCCAGGAGGCACCCACCCAAAACAGCCCCACAAAGGGTAAGAACTGGGACAAACCAGACACAAGATGGGAAATTCCATTTCCCAACGTGGTTCAGAACCCTTTTGCCACTCTCCCGTGCAATTAAAATCTAGATTTGTATGGACTGCCCTCTCTCCAAGAAACATTCACTTTAACAAATGCAACTGAAGACACACGAGAGGAATAGCTGTTGTTTTTTTTCTCCCCCCCTGCTGTCAGATCTTTTCTTCATGCCTTACTCTGTGCATCCCAAAGAACTACCCCAAATGCCAAGCAGGAAAACGGGGATTAATTAAGAGGGCAGGCAATTCTTATTCCTATCTAAATAAAATTTGGAGTTGAGAGAAAATGGATTTCCAGAGTTTCCTTCTGTCCTGCAAAATTTAATCCAAAGATTTGTCTTGACTTTGTATAACCCAAAACTGAAAAGCCATTTTTGGCAGCCAAAATATGTGGAAACAAAACATTTCCTAGTTCTTTGCCATGTCGTGTTTGGACAAAAAATAGGAAAGGAAAGCTGATAATTTTAATTGTGAAGTCCTGCATTTCATTGAAGGCATTGACTGATGTTTTTCAGTCAGTCCTTTTAGAAATCTAAAAATGTCCCCAAGAACAAAAATCCCTCATCTTATTCCACTTGAGCAGAAAACGACATCTTTTGTTTAAAAGTTGTCCATACCAAGTCTTACATTATACATAATGTAACACCTACATTATACATATATAGCATTTCAGACCTCCAAAATTAAGGTGAGACAAAATTTCCAAGCTTTTGGTACAACAACTACAACAAACTCAATTTGTTAATTTAAACAAATCTAATTCCATAATTCTTCAGATCATTACTATTAAACAACCTCCACTGTTGTTTTGCCAGTAAGGGAACCAGTGGTGTATCTGAAACACACTAAAAAAGCCCCCAAAATAGCAATTTGTTGGTATAAACTTGAACACAGCAAGTAATAATTTGATATTTGCAAACTGACTCGGAATGAAACCCCTGACCTGCAAAGGCCAGGGTTATCCTCACAAAAATCCACAGTGCAATGAGCTCTAAGAGGCATGAACTCAGAATGAAGCAAGAGAATGAAATAGCAACTTAGATTATTCCAATTATTCTGACAGAACTAGTGTTAAGGACCTGACCTCCCTCCCAAACACCTCTCTACTTGAAGTCTATATGTAGTGCATCTTGTACTAAATAAATCCTTTAAATATTCACCTGCTTCAGAGCATCACAGAATGGTTTGGGTTGGAAGGGCCCTTCCAGTTGCCAGCACTGAAGGAGTCCCCCAAAACAACAACCAGAAAGACCCAGGAAATTTTACCAAGGTATTATTTTCAATTTCAACCACCTGGCAACACACAGCTGAGTGGGAAGGTGGCAAATGAGGAAAGGCGAGGGCTGAACTCGTTATAGAAATGAAAATTGTTATCACTAATTCATACCACACGTGGTTAGAAAGCTGCAACTATTCAAAGTTGGGAGGTTTTTTTCCTTTTAAGAAGATGATACAAACCCAGGTCCCTTTTCCTGCTGATGGTGAGAGTAATTCTGAATTAGAGGATGTTCACAAGCATGAGGCAGCTGTGGACATCAAGGTTTGATGGTAAAAGGAAGAAAAAGCCCACTCAGTGCAGCTCGAGGTGCTTTACTTAAAATTGGTCAAACAAAAAATGAGCTTTTTAGCACCACTGAATATATCCAGATCACAATTTTCAGCTGTCCATATTCTCAAAAATGCCTGGCTCACTCCTTCCCTGAAAACCTCATCCCCACTCTGACTCGCATCTCAATCAGCTTCACCGTTTGGAGGTGAAAACTCTCTTAAGGAGAAAAACCCCTCCCCACTGTCTTCTTCATCCCCTTGGATCCAAGGAGGCTGATGAAAGGCTAAACCCTCCTGAGGTCAGCAAGTGTAAGATATCCCTGGGCTGAGCAGAGGGAATTGCTGGAAGGAGGAGCAGGAGAGCCAGGGAAAGAAGAGGCAGGGGTGAAGGCATCTCGAGCTGCAGCAGAAGAGAGAGAAAAAGTTTGCAACTCTCCTATTCTTTGAGAGGGTTTTTTCTCTATTCTGCATGAAAAATTGAATTTTGTGATGGGTAGGACAAGACTGCCCAAATTATTACCTCAGTGTTTGGTTCTCAAATACAAAACACACCGGAGTAAGCGATCAGACTCCTGGACTGGAAAACTCATGATGAAAATCCATGTTTTTAAACCCTATTTTCTTCTGCAACAGCAAAGACTTGATTTTCCATGTTCCCTGGATATCTTGAAAGAGGTGACTCATATTTATCCTCTGGCAGAGCCAAAATCCAGGAATTCAGCTGGGTTTGCATAAGCAGTTGGATCACCTTCAGTGGCTTCTCCAGACAAAGTCAGCACTGGGACACTGCTGCTTTGGGAAAAGGCAACACCAGACTCCTCCTGAAACACGAAATCACATCTTGGGCACAAACTCCAGCTCCTAAAGAGCACTTTGCCTCATCTCTTGCTCTGAGGTGGGAATGTTAAAAGGAGAATATTGAATAACTTCAGTTGGAGGCTGCCAAAGGGCCGGGATGCTGGCAGCACACAGCTGCTGGATTAACATCCAACGAGGCAGAATTCCCCCGTGAAACAAAGTGCTGCATCAAGTGCTCAAAAGGCAAAGAGCTCCAGAAAGAGGAAGAATGAGACTTGTGAAGTGGAAGATTGATGGCTCTCGAATAGAGCTGAGGGATGGCAACATCTCATACTCCTGTGCTCCCAAACATCTGGCTCTGTGGAGATGCAAACGACGTGAGAGTTCTGCCAGCACTGGGGTTTGTGATGTTAAGTGCTCCGGGGGTAAGGAGCTGCCCAGGCGAGGCAGGAAGGGAGGCAAGGGAATAAAGCAAAGCCCTGCAGAAAAAGCAGCAGGCTGAGGTTCACCTCGTGTGTGTGCGTTTTAAGATCCATCCCTTTGGAAATATCTCATGTTTTTCCAAAGGAACGACGGTGGCCTTAAAATCAGGAAGGTCAAACAGCAAGAGGAGTTAGAGAGGGTATAAATCATCTCTGAGAATACAAACAAGTCCAGCTGAGATCCCAAAATCATCCCCCTGCAAAAGCTACACGAAAGAGCATTGCTCAAGTGGGCTGTCTCACTCTGCCCTCTCCCAGCAACACGTTCCTGGCACATCCCTGCTGCTGGCACCACGCACGGGGGGCCAGCTTGACTCATGAGCAATCTGGCTGAAAACCAGATTGGTCGGGGGGGGGAACCCAAAAAAGCAACAAAAAGAAGTGCTGCTTTCTTGCACAACTGTTTTCCTGATTAAACATCTAGGCTGGCTGCATAAATCCTGGGATATGTGCATGACTGGGGAGAGAAACACGAGCCCTGGGGATAGTGTGGGGTCTAGGTAGAGCTGAGGTGGATCAGAGGGATGTTGTGGGTGTGGAAGTTGTCTGCACTGAAGGGATTGCACCTTATAGATATATAATATAACCCCTCATAAATATACATTTTAATATAATAGATATATTTGTATATTTTATAAATATATCTATAGCTAGTTATCAAGGCTGGGAAAATGCCACCCACAGCTGCACAGACAGAGTGGAGCAGGACTCGGCACCGCTCCCACCGTGGGCTGCTCAGAGGCAGCAGTGAGCACTACAAATGAGCGAAAGATCCATGTAGGTCACTCCCAGACCCCCTCCTCCTCACACACAGCACAACACCCCACCTGCCTTTCTCCTGAGCCACATCAAAGCTCCGGGGGAAATCTCACTGACTGCCAGGTCACTATGAAAGCACACTAATAAATAAGCCTCGCTTTGGGCTCCAGGTGCTAAAATACCACCCAAACCAATCTTTTCCCGTGTTTAGCACGTGCTGAATCACTCAGAGTGGAAGACAGAGACCAAATTGTTGGTGCAAAAGCACCTGCACTTGTGTACAAATGTTCATTTTACACTGGGGTGTCAGAATGCCTTAGACCAGGAGTCAGAATCCTAAGCGGCCAATCCTCAAAAATAAAAATCACACTTGAAGAAAAATAAGTGAATATTTTTCCATTTTTAACACGTGGAAAAACCGCAAGGAAAGTTCTGACTTCCAGATATCAAAGAAATAAAAATGCACAAGTTCTCAGTCCTTCAGCTCCTCCAACTAATTGCTTTAGAGCGAGAGAACTTCCTTTTTGTGGCTTTGTTGCAAACCCCTGGAACTAAAGAGCACCAGAATAATGGCCTCAGTCGGGGTTAGTGAGGTGAAGCACAGCTCAAAGTATTCCTGAGAACACTCTTCTGAACACTAAGTATATGTTTTAAAAAATAAAAAAAAAGGAAAGAAATACAAAGGGGAATAAAAAAAAAATCCAAAATCAGTTTTCTAGTATCTAGATATAATGAGCAATGACTTTGGTTTCTTCTGACAAGCAAGCCTAAAAAAGCAAACCAAGATTCCAGCAATCAAGCTCTACCTCTTTGAAAATATTACCACAGCACGTGTGCCCTCACCACCCAAAACAGGAGGGAAATGGAAGGAACTGATGTCAAATAGCAAACTTTTTGCCTTTTCTTTGAAGGAAAGTACAGAAATGCAGAAATTCAACGTGAAACAACGAGGGGGAAAAATCAGGATGCACTTGAAGTGGCAGATATTGAACATAAATTAAGATTTGGTTAAGCAAACTCCGTAATGAAGTAGAAATGTGCAAACAATAGAGGGGATGTAACACCAGGGAGGCCAGAGCTGGGTGTTGCCCCAGGTCCTGGCCAAGGAGAAGAGGTCAGAGCTGAAGGCAGGTGGCTGTACTTACTCGGAGCCTCACAGTCCACGCAGTGGGAATTGCCTCTGATGTTCCTGATGGACTGCAGGGCCATGGCCTCGTTCTGACTCGTCAGGCGAGACTGCGGGGATTTAAAGACATGAATGAGCAGCAAGGAAGAACCCAAAATACCTGAATGACACAACTGTCAGCTGAACGAACAGCAAACCCCAAAGCTCAGACCAAGGTCGAATGAATATGGTCAAGGAACCTCAAGTCTTGATTTGCCTCTCAAGGAACAGTGATCTTTTGGCATCTCCAAGACTTTTGGGGTCTCCAGCCTGGATTCTAACAGAGGGAAATCGAGCCTGAGGATGAACCCTGCTCTCCCCAAGAGCAGCAGCCACACTGCAGGTTCGCTTCTTGAGATAAATGAGACAAGAATATTATTTTACAAGATCAATTTCTTTTACTGATGTGTGTGCTTGTGCTAATGAAGACTAAGGGACGGTTTGCAAAAGCGCCTGGAACCTTTTTATCATCCAAAGGTCAGATTTCACCCGGTGGCTCCTGTTTAAATGCTCTCCATGGTGACCTGCCCATGACCTCTGCTTGGGGACACTCTCCTGATGTATCAGCACTTCAGCTCTGCCCTAAACTGCCTTGAGGGCTCCCTGAGGAGCAAACTGTTCCCTGCACCAGGAGATGGACTCGTGGAGGAGAAGTGATTTAAGCAGGACTTGTGGACATCCACGTGGAGACACAACATCCATGGGACACCTGCTAAACCTGTCCAGCCAGCTGCCCTTTGCTGTTCCAGCCAGTTCTTCTGACATGCTTTGGGAACCCAGAGAGAAAAACCTCTCTGAGCCATTGCCCAGCCACTCTTTATCCTTTTGCATTAATATTTTTATGTAGGTGTTCATGCACAAACTTCCCCTTCTGTGCTCTGTTAACACACACATATCAGAATGTTATATCAGAATGTGTGAACCCATGCAAAGCAAGAAACATGTAAGCTGTGATTTTCCTCCACCTCAGGAATACATGTTGGAAATAAACCCACTTTTTAACACAAAATGGGAAGTAAATTGTGTTATGATGATGGTAATTACTGGTGTTTGATCTAACCTGGCACATCAGGGCAATGAAAGCATGCATTCATTTAAAAATATGAATTCTCTTCCTTGCAATATAAAATCATGACAGACAACTGTTAGGTGGGTAATTGTCGCTGTCGAGCGCTAGCCGAGTGCAAGAACCAGACTGGATCGGGTGAGGCGGAATTCTGATTTTATTATTTAATTCTAAAACTTATATAGACTTTTAAAAGTTTCTCCGGATTGGGTCAATTCAAAACCTCCCCCTAGGCCCATAGGCCAGGTAGAACTGCCCATCTTTCCAGAGACAGTTTCAATAATATCCAAACCTTATCTTTATTTATAGAACACAGGGAGAAGAAGAGAAAAATTCCCATGGGAAAGAATCTGTGCTACCACAGGTAATATTATGGGATCTACACTTCTGGACAATTATTGGCCATTTCTCTCCCTCAATTACCACTCAGCACCTTGCTCTCTCCTGTGAAATGTTAACAGACACCTGCACTCAAGACACAGTAGTTCTCCCAAAAATGAGCATTGGCTGAAGGCATCTCAGATTTTAAACATTTATTTTGACAGGAAAGGTGAGCTAATTCCTTCTGTCATCAAAGGAAAGCATTCCAAAGGGGAAAGCTGCTCCTCCTAGGCCATGTTCTTCCCTCAGAAAGCTCCAACCCTGCTCAGCTGTGGGGGTAACATGCACACATCTCAAGGACTATGGGCTTGAAATTCAGAATCTGCTGTCATCTTCATGACCACCTAACCCATGGCTGATTGTCAGTGTTACTCTGTGCACCATACCTTGTTCTTGCTGCTCTCACAGGACTGTAAACTGGCCAGGATCTGGCTCTCTATGGCTTGGACCCACGCGTCCCTCTCTTCGTAGGTGGTTGCTTCGAAGTGCCAAGTCTGGCCCGTGAGAGAGACGATGATGAACTCAAAGTTTTCTTCTTGTTCTGGGAAAAAAAATGCAATAGGAAGAAAAGATTAAGTTAAGGATAGTGAAAAGTAGCTGAAACAACCTCGGCTGGTGAGAACTGCTACACAATGGCTTTAAGCTGAAGGAGGGCTGATTTAGATGGGATACTGGGGAGAAATTCCTCCCTGTGAGGGTGGGGAGGCCCTGGCACAGGGTGCCCAGAAAAGTTGTGGCTGTTCCATCCCTGGAAGTGTCCAAGGCCAGGCTGGATGGGGCTTGGAGCAGCCTGGGGTAGTGGAAGGTGTCCCTGCCCACAGCAGGGGGTGGAATGGGATAATCTTGAAGGTCCCTTCCCACCCAAACCATTCTGGGATTGTGCAAATCCTGTAAATGCAGGTCTGGACACGAGGTTTGAGGCTGGATCCTGCCCTGCACAGTGCAGTAGGAAACAAATAGGATCCACTGCTTTTTCCTCTCCAGATGCTATCCAGACAAAGCACTGGTTTGGGTGAATGCTCAGTTCCTGTGTTTGTGAGTTTGGAATTGAGTCTGTACATTAATCAAACATAAAATGGCCAACAAGCATCATTTAGATTTAAACCTGAGGAGCTAAAAGATACATAATGTAAAAATCAAAGGGTGCCACAAAATAAAAGATGAATGGACCATAAAGAGCTGACAATACAGAAAATGCAACAATTTACCCTCTTCTTTCAAGCAGCTTTTACAAGCACAGATATATTAAAGCAGATGTGTACACTTTCTCCTCTACAGCACAAATACTGGGATAATAATAATAATTACTGGGCTACAACACAGGATTAAAATCAGTTCAACCTATTCAACATCCACGTCCGACATGGGAGATGAGAAAATGATCTGAGGAGCCAGGAGAGAGGGTCAGTGAAATATCCTGAGGGCTACTGGAGGATAAGGACAAGTATTCAGGCCAGAGGAGCAGCACATGGAAATACCAGCAGAACTGAAATAAATGGAGACACACCCCACCCACACATGGGACACCAACACCAAATTAAAAAAATCAAGGAAGCTGAAATGGAGTTAAGTGCAATTGGGAAGGGCTGGCAGGGAGCATGAAAGAAAAAGAATAACAGAGCACAAAATTCTGGTGAACATCAGCCATAACGAGCTTCAGAAAGAGCATTTTGTCCAATAATGACTTATTATATATTCAGAGCCATGATACTCCTGTGTTCCCTCATCAGCCATAAACATGCGAAGATCAGGGACAAATCCAGCACCAGATTTAAAGACAGCACTGCTGCCCACTGGCACTTGTGCTCCCAGGCTGTGGGACAAGGGGTTTTCCTGGATAACCTCCATGTCAGCAAGGCCAGTGCCTGCACTGCTCTAACGATGCCTCACAAACAGGAGGTGGTGACCTGGCACCTTGAGGTGGGGATAAACACAGAGTTGAAGGTTATTTTCAGGTGCAGGAAGGCAGCTGAGGCAGCAGTTTTATTGAAAAACAGTGCATGGGAAAAGTGGGAAAAGAAATCATGGAAGATCCAGAGGTGGAAGGGACCCACAAGGATCATGGAGTCCAACTCCTGGCCCTGCACAGACACCCCACCAGTCCCACCCTGTGCATCTCTGGCAGCGCTGTCCAAATGCTCCTGGAGCTCTGGCAGCCTTAGGAATGTGATCATTCCCTGGGGAGCCTGGGCAGTGCCCAGCACCCTCTGGGGGAAGAACCTTTTCCTAATATCCAATCTAAACTCCCCTGACACAGCTCCAGGTCATTCACTCGGGTCACAGATGAAGGATGCAACTGCACAGCTCCAACTGTTCCATTTTAGCAACACCGTGTTCCAACCAACCTGGTAGAAACATTCCCCAAAATGCCATGAATAAATCATGGAAAAAGCCTCGTTTATCAAGCAGAGCTTTCAGGAGTTTATGATGAAGATCTAAGAGGAACTAGTCCACAATAAATGAAGTTACATTCAGCCCTGTGCACTGTCTCCTCTAGGACAACACAGGTGAGATCTCTGCAGCACCACTGAATCCTGATTTCCTCTTTAACAATGCTGAGCACACACACATGGAGCTGGTTTGCCCAGGAGAAATGAGCCCAGGAGAGCTGCAGAGCATTTTCAGGGGGGCTGGAAGGACATTTTGAGGTCCAGAGAAGAAAACGGAGCTGGGAAGGGGCTGGAGCCCCAGGAATGGCTGAGGGAGCTGGGAAAGGGGCTCAGCCTGGAGAAAAGGAGGCTCAGGGGGGACCTTGTGGCTCTGCACAACTCCCTGACAGGAGGGGGCAGCCGGGGGGGATCAGGCTCTGCTCCCAGGGAACAGGGACAGGAGGAGAGGGAACGGCCTCAGGCTGGGCCAGGGCAGGCTCAGGTTGGACATAAGCAGGAATTTCTTAGTGGAAAGGGTAGTCAGGCCTTGGAAGGGGCTGCCCAGGGAGTGGTGGAGTCCCAATCCCTAGCGGGATTTAAAAGCCATGTAGGTGTGGCACCTGGGGACATGGGTTAGTGGTGAACATGGCAGTGCTGCATTAACAGCTGGACTCGATGATCTTGGAGGTCTTTTCCAACTTTAATAATTCCATAATTCTACATCCACTGAAGCTTCAGGTTTACTCCCCAAAAAGCTGTGCTGGTTGAAGACATCGTCCCTAATTTTTTCTGCTTAAACACATCAATTTTTTTTTCCCCCAAGCTCAGCTGTGAAACAAAGCAGCAGCGCCTGCTCCACGTCACCCCCAGGGCAATTCCTTCAGAAGACAAGGAACAAACCTGTTCCTGTACGTCCTTAAGCCCAGCATGCGGGAACAGGAAAATCCAGGCGGGAGGATGAAATTGTTCACTTTTCCTCTTCAGTCAAATTATAGGTTGTGCTATTTAAATCCCTGTGAGCCCAATCACAAAATTTTATTAAACAGTTTTCCATGTTTAACAGTTATTCATGGAAAGGTCCACTATAATAGTATTTTAGCACCATCAACCTGTCGAAATCAACCTGCCCAATTACTCCAAACTACATTAATAACACCGGATATTACACTAATTGTGTCCAGTTTCTATGCAGACGAGGTCCCACGGGGCTAATTTTGCATCCTCAGGGGCAAGCAACTCAGCCATCAGCCTGATTTCACCAGGAATCCCTCCTCATTACACAAGTACAGGCTGTCAAACTTTTTTTTTTTTAAGAAAAAAAGGTTAATGGGCCAATCAGTCATCAATTATTTCCTGGAAGGGCAGCAGAGGAAGGGTTAAAGTGTGAAGAACCAGCTGCCACTGACTTCCATTTGGAAGTTATTATCAACAGGAGATGTCTAAAATGTTGTTGTTTGTTTTGCTTTTTTTTTTCTTTCGAAGAGGGAAGAGGTGGCTGGGATGGGAAATGAACCAAAACTGTGAGGTTGTGATGATATGGAAGGCAAAGCACAAGAGATTTTTTTATTTTAGTGGAAGTGGGCATGGAATCAGTGAATTTTAGGGTGCCCAGAGAAGCTGTGGCTGCCCCTGGATCCCTGGAAGTGTCCAAGGCCAGGCTGGACACTGGGGCTTGGAGCAGTCTGGGATAGTGGAAGATGTCCCTGCCCATGGCAGGGGTTGGAATGGGATGGGCTTTAAGGTCCCTCCTAACCCAAACCATTCTGGGATTCCATGGACACTCTTCTCACCATCATCTTCCACGGTCAACTGCATTTAACCTGAATTCACATTTATTTTGCTCTGCCAAGAGCCAGACACTGCCACAGCCCACCCACTTCTGGAAAATGAAGAGAGAAAATTTCTGAGGAGCAAAAGATTGTGGAAGAAAAAACAAACATTCAGGCACGGCCTCACTGCCTTCTCCTATCCACGTGTTTGTGATGTGGGACTGAGATCAGCTTTAGAAAACCACACTGAAAATTACCACAGGATACAATTAATCCATAACTTGTTCCAGAGAACTCAGTTCAGTCTACAGAATGTAGGGAAAGCACCTGTCCAGAAGCAGTCACATCCCTTGGTATCCCTCAGGAGTGGTTCTAAATAATGTGCATGAATCGGCTTGGTCCCAGTTTCCACTCCCCACCTATTTTACTCTCAGTATTAAGAATTGCATAAATAACCAGTGACACCTTGCACCAGTGCTGGGCAGAGTTCAAAGTCACAAAATCCTGGAAGATCAGGTTGGGAGGGACCTCAGGAATCACCTGGTCCAACCTTTCAGCACAGACAGTCAACGGGAGGGCTCCTTTCTGCCATGCAGAAATCCCACTCATCCTAAAAGCAGGCTTTTAAACCAATAGATATGAAGGTATTTCTTAGAGACATTCACGAATATTTTGCCAGAACCATGAATAAGACTGGATCTCCTGGCTTCCACGCCAACCAGGCTGTGCATTTGTATTTGTCTGATACCAGAGGATGCTGGTGCTGCTGCTAATTAACAGTAACTCATCATGCACACCTGGTGGGTAGTGCCAATCACACAGGAAACACTTCCCAGGAACAAGAAGTCAAGTGCAGCACCAAAACACCCTCGAGGGCGCGTTTCCAACGCTCCTGAAGCACCTTCAAGAGCTGAGGTGACAGCCTGAATCCCAGCCAAACCTGCCTCCAGTAACACCGAGACCTATTTAAGCTCCTTTTCCATCGCCTCCTCCTCCCTCTCCTGAAAATCTCTTCTGCTCAAGCACCATAACCCTTCATCCTTTCGAAAGGAGGGGAAGGGAGAGCTGCTGGGGCGGCCTGGGAAGCAACAGGAGATGTTTACAACACACAGTTTGTTTACAACGTGTTATTTACGTCCCACACAACGTTAGGTTGCATCACCTTCTGCCACTCGGCGTGAATCACCCCCGTCACTCGGCAGATGAGGATGTTTATTAGCAGCCTCAATTAAGGAAATATTTGTGCCATGTCCCACTGGGCATGGCTATGCTAATACTTCTCTCCCCTTTCCAAACCCAGTGTCTAAATCTAATTAGTTCTGAAAAT
The DNA here is from genome assembly GCA_013397815.1 of Aleadryas rufinucha. Lineage (NCBI taxonomy): Eukaryota > Metazoa > Chordata > Aves > Passeriformes > Aleadryas > Aleadryas rufinucha. Next base: position 61,184 of record VZTH01005246.1, read on the forward strand.
CAACCCTATCAGGACAATGGAACTCTGTTATTGCTTGCCCACAGCTCTTGGTAAAGGCTGTGTTCCACTGGAAGAGTTTAATGCTGGTTTGTGTCACATTTATCTCACTGGTGGTGAAAGGCTGAAGGAACTGAACCCCTCTGCCACATGGACTTGATGTTTTATTTGGGTGCCAAAACAACACAAATTGAAAGATTAAAAAAAAATTCAGTTTAGACAGACAGGATGTAACTTCCTGCATGGGCACAGCACCACAGCAGCAACAGCATCACTTTGAAACCAGAGGTAGCTTGCAACTTCTTGAGTATCCAAACAAAAAAGTTTTCCCTCAGTGCCCGGCACATCCAGCCCAGCACTGTTTAAAATCACACATGTAACCATGACAAGGGGAAAATTCAGGCAGATTTTTTAGGCATGCAGAGAACAGGCATTTAATTCCTTAAAGATAATCCTTCCTGCTGTGCTGCAAAATCACAGAATCACAGAATGGTTTGGGTTGGAAGGGACCTTAAAGAACATCCAGTTCCACCCCTGCCATGGGACACCTTCCACCAGATCAGGTTGCTCCAAGCCCCGTCCAACCTGGCCTGAAATCTGTTGGTATAGGAGAAATAATTCTGTATTTTAACAATACTGCCATGATAACAGGTACAAGGTACTCTTAAAACCAGAGTGGGGTTTGTTTTAAGCATAACTCACTGCTACCTGTTTTTCCCCCTAAGGAACCAAAGGACGGCTTAAAGCCTGGCTGCCGGCAATAGGGAGCACGTGGGACTTCCCCATTTGTCAGTGGCTCCCTACAGAAAACCCCAAAATCTGAAAACCAAAGAGTTTAGGCAAACTCTACAATCAATGAAAGTAAGATTTCTTGTAATGAGACAGAACTGATGGAGGAGATAACTCTGCAATTTTGTGGCAAGGTGGGGGTCGGGCTCTGCTCCCAGGGAAAAAGGGACAGGACAAAAGGAAATGGCTTCAAGCTGTGCCAGGGGAGGGTCAGGTTAGACATCAGGAGGAATTTCTCCATGGAAAAGGGTGGTCAGACATCAGAGTGCAGTCCCCATCCCTGGAGGTGTCCAAGGAAGGCCTGGACGTGGCATTCAGTGCTCTGGGCTGGTGACAAGGTGGGCATCAGTCACAGCTTGGACTCGATGACCTTGGAGAGCTTTTCCAACCTCAGTGATTCTGTAACACCCTCAGAAGGCTGAGTCCTTCAGCTGGGATCCCACACCTGGTGAAAATCCCACCTATAATATAATTTTTGCTGTCAAACAGCCAGGACAGAGCAGCCCCTCTGATGGCGACGCTCAAGCACAGAGTCCCCCCACCCTGGGGACCATCACCCACCCACAGCACAACTGCAGCACCTGGGCTGCACCTTCCTCCAGCTCCAGCCGAGATCTGCCTGCCTGGGAGCACACACAGAGCACCTAAAAACAACAGGAGGGCATTAAAAATTACTGGAGAGCTTTTCAAACCAGGGCTGGACCTGACGGAAATGTTTGTGGTGTGTAAATAGGTGTCAGTGCAACCGAGCAAGCGTGTGCCAAGGACCAAAACAGGTTTGTTATTCTGGACTGTCATTTCCCATCATCGTTCTCTTTTTTGAAGGCATAATTATCCAAACGTGGTTTTTAATACTCACAATGCTCATTAACTCCACATTTGCATGTCTCACCATTGCAGCTCTCACACATGGTACCAGCTCAAAGCTATGGAGAGCATTGAACCTTCAGCTTTTGGGAGGATAAAACATCCAAAAAATGATACATTTGCCCAGTGTTAGAATTTCATTTTGATGCTGTGTCTCAAAACTTTTTGGGCCATGGCCAGCAGGACCGTGTTCCCATACCGAGGTGCCTTAAACTGATCAAACTGATCAACCTAAACTTTAACTGATTAAACTGATCAACTTAGTTTGATCATTAAGATCAAAGATTCCTCAAATTAGGCCCTAAAAATTTTTTGATCTGTAAAACACAAGGGAATTCCATACATTTGTTCCCCTGCTGCAATTTATTAAGAGGTAGATACAAAATCACAAGCTACTCAAGCACTAAACCTGTGACAACAAACATAACTGATCAGAGGAAAAATTGGGCTGGGAGGTATAAACAACAAATAGAAAACTAAAAAAATTATTAAAGTGCCTTTGTGGAAAAAAGAACCCCAAAACTTATGAATATCTGACAGTCCCTTTCTGTCTTTTCATATTTTGCACTTCATATTTGAAAAGACAACAAAAGGATCAAACCAGCCAGTTTAGCAGCTCTGAAAGGCAATATTTTACACTTAGGCTGAGAAATGAAATAAAATTATACTTCATAAAAAAAAGCTGCTGTAACAAGCTGGAATAAAACCCCACTTTTGTTTCCTGTGCACACTTTGTTTGGCAGGGAGAGCCAGGCCCCCGCCAGCAGCCTGGGCTGTAATTGTGCAAAAAAAGGACGGTGATATAAATCACCAAAGGTTAATGATCAGGATGTGAACAGAGGGACTTGTTTACAGAAATAGCATGCAATTTAAAATTTACAAGAGATTTAATGCCACCGCTTGGCAATCACTAAAATCAACAGCCCAGAAAACAGTGACATTAAGAAAAATATTACAGTTATAATCATTCCAAAATAAGTCAATTAGTGTTAGGGCATGCGCTCGCGATTACTTGACCCATTTGGTTCGCACTTAAGTGAAGAGAAGAAAAAAATCCCCCTCCCTCATAGCGAGATTACTGAGTTGTGACCTATTTTGCATTCCCTATTCCTTACACCATCCCTCTTCCATGCTGCTGGTGGAGGAGGTGGTGGTGGTTTATTTTTTTCCCCCCCTCTCCTCCTTGCTTGGTTTCTGAGTCATTCTGACCTTTGACATTTGTAATAACAATAAAAAAATATATATATTAAAAAAAAGTTTATAATTGTGTTGTTCAAATGAAGGTGGAGAGGGGAGGGGGGGAGGAAATAAATACATAAAATTCCATGTGCTATTATACAAAAGGCATGACGGCTGTCTTGGGTGGGGGAAAAAAAAAGCAATGTAAGTCAATTTGTGAACTTTGGCACCGGGTGACCTTTAGAAATACAACAATATCCAGAATTTACAAGCAAGAGTAGCACATGCAAATGACCCGGCACTGTCTCGCCTCTGGATTAGAGCTGCAAAGAGCATTATGGAGAAGGCTTGCACAAAACAAATTAAGATTGTTACTTAAATGTCACGGCACACTATTGTATTTGGCTACAGATCATTACACCTGATACTAACACTTTTAAAAACCGTAATAACTTGGGAAATATTACATTGAGTGCCCACATGGAGAAAGGGAAAATATATATATGTATCTCTTATAAAAAAAAAAAAATAAAAGGAGAAAATGGGTTCCTGAAGTAATTTAAACATCACCACTCCACGACTAGAGGGAAAGGTCAAAATTTAAGTAAGCTGAAAGGAACATGAATGGCAAAATAAAAGGCACAAACAGAAAAGATGAAAAGACCAAGTGGAGTGACTCTGCAAACACGGGGTGGAAACAAACACGCATGCTTGGGGCAAATCTCATTTCCAGGGGGAAAGGGAGAGAGGCTAGGAGGGCGAAATTTTGGAGAAGTGGGTTAAAAAAGGGGGGGAGAGAGAGGAGGTGTTCATCTGGGACGGGTGGGTTTGTTACCTTCAGTGTTGGTGCTGCTGCTGCTGTAAATATTTCGCAGGCTACCAACACGGTTTAGTTTCCAAGCTTTGCGTTTGGCTGCGTCCAGAGAGCAGGAGGGGAAGAGAAAAAAAAAAGAGAATAAAAATAAAGAAAAAAGAAGGAGGAGGAAGAAAAAATTTTTTTTTTTTTTTTAATGAAAAAGGGGAGAAAAGAAACATCCAAAAGTATGTGAAGTAAAATACAAGCAACGAGCCCGTTCACACGTGAAGAGCTACACACAGAAAATGCACACGGGACTGCTCAGCCCCTGCAATCCACATCCGACATGGAAAACCTTGTATTCAGAGTGATTTTTCTCTCAGTCACCACAACATGACACGATTTGACAAGATTAAATGGATCTGCTATTGGAATAGACAAAAACAGAGCAGTAGAAGTAAAAAAAAAAAAAAAAAA
>VZTH01005246.1:65304-81900 GCA_013397815.1 Aleadryas rufinucha
AAAAAAAAAAAAAAAAAAAAAAAGGCAGGAAGTATTTGTGCAGAAGATACAGGACTGGACGAAACAGCTTCTGTAAAATGGGATTTAATCATGACAAAACACAGCCAGACAAGAGCTCCTTTTCCTCCAAAAGCCTTTGGGGATCACTTGGTGCCTGGAGTTCACCCTTAAATCTCCTTTTTACATCATCACCTTCAGAAATTGAGGTGATGATGTAATGACCTGAAATCCTCGTACCAACAGATGTTCTTTGTAGCACTGAGCTCAGAGGAAGCAGAATCATAGAATCTCACAGTGGCCTGGGTTGGAAGGGACCTTAAAGCCCATCTTGTTCCACCCCCTGCCGTGGGCAGGGACACCTGCCACCAGACCAGGCTGCTCCAAAATTCCTTCCCCACTGCAAAATCAAAGTGTTTCTTTGGAAAGGGGCGGGGGCGGGGGGGAAGTAAATTCTTTACACAGAATAGCAACACTCTCGTTTTGTTGGAATTGACCCAAACTTTGAGATCCTCTGAGCTGCTGCTTCACCATTAGCAGAAAATACGGCTCAAAAGCACTCTGCTCCCGGGCTCATGAGGGGAGAACCCATTTTCACCTTCTTTAGAACCTTTAAAACACTTTGTTTAGGCTGGGTTTTATCCCACAGGAACCAGATGAAACATCTGAGTACACCAGGACGCCCGACAGCAACGGGAGTAACAGGGAGCTGGTGGAATTCTCTGGAAGTGTGGAAGTGGCACATGGACGTGGGACAGGGCTCAGTGGTGAACATGGTGGTGCTCAGTTGATGGAGTCAACCTTAGAAGCCTTCTAAGGGACCTCAGACCCTTCTCCCTCCCACCACAGATGTCCCTCACTCTTTAGGACAACACCAACACCCCACAACACAGCCAGTACCGGGACACAATCATTTAAAGAACTTCTTTCAGTGTTTATGAGGGAACTTCTGTAATGTCCCACAGACCTCAGACCAAACAGTTGCTTCCAGGGAAAAGGAACAGTGACGTGAAGTCATTGCAGGCTTTAACAAAAAGCTCCATTTTCAGCCGAAGAATTAAAGCTGGAAGAGCACTGCCTGAACCCCCCTGACTGTTAAGCCAGATATGATTTTAATAAAGCCATCTGCAGGCTTTAATGCTCCCTGCTGAAAAGGAGGACTGGATTCTGAGTGACATCATCAAATCCAAAAGTATTTTCATTGGGTGCATCCTTCAGGCTGAAAAAACCCCTTTCATTTCAAGACCTGTTTAAGAAGTCTCTGCACTAGAGAGACACAATTGCCCGGCTGAAAACTTGTTTTTCCTCTGAAACATTTACATATAAATAGGCAAAATCGAGGTTTGGCATCCCTCTGCAAGGGAAGATGGTCTCCAGTGCACAGAGACCCTTTTCCAGTGCCTTTCCCATTTTTCACACTTTAATGGCACGTTTGTGTGAGCAGGAGTGAACCCGCAGCCTGCTTTTCTATTAACCTATTGATGAAATAATCCATTTTAATGTGCTAAGTGTCAGGCCTTTCCCTTCCCTTTAAACAAATGGACTTTTTCCACAGAGATGCCGAGGTCCTGGTACATCCATGTGCGTCCCTTGGCATCGATTAGGCTCTTGCCTGCTTCCTCCAGGTGCTTTCCTGCCTTTGAGGATTCAATAAGGGTTTGGACACTGCCAAGCACAGCCTCTGCAGGGTGATTGATGTGCCAGGGCCCAGCAGAGCCATCCCACCCTGCCTGCCTCTGGAATTACACACTGTTGTTACCTACAACCAGGCTGGAACAGGCACTGCAGGTCATCATTTCCCTGCTTTGTCTTTGAATTATTTCCCAGGATATTCAGTTTGTCTAGTCTGGGTTCACTTGCTGATCCCAAAGTTAATTCAACAAAAGCTCTTGTTGTCAGTTCCAGAGATATCTACATCTATATCTATATCTACATCTATATCTATCTGTACCTAATCTATATTTATCTATATCATCCCTATCATCTATATCTATATCTCTATATATCTCTATATCTCTATATGTATCTATCTATTATCTATATTTATTATCTCTATCATACATACACTCAATCAAATAAACCCCAACTGGCTACCAAGAAAATGCTGTAAGAAATATTTCATTATCTAGCAGCAAAACTCCCCAATAAAAAAAAAATCTTCAAGGCAGATCGATCTTGAAGGAATTTCTGCAAGTGCGTTTTCTTCCAAAAAATGCCACCAAGAGGTGTCTCTAACTAAAGATTCCAGGAAAAAAAACCCAGACAAACCCTCTCAAACCTCAAACATCTGGAATGAAGTTAACTATTTCCCAGTATTTAATTTAACTTTTATTGAAGTGGCAAACAAGATTGGTCCTGGAATGCTGAGGATCCAGGGAAGCTGCAGCTGCCCCATCAAGATCAAGACCCCAACATCTGAAAAAATACCACCATGGCCACTAAACCACACCAGAAAGTGCCCCATTTACTTGGATTTTGAGCACCTCCAGGGATGGCGACTCCAGAACTGCCCTGCGCAGCCTGTTCCGATGCCTGACCACTCTTCAGTGGAGAAATTTTCCCTGCAGTCTAACCTGAAACAGACCATACAAATCTGCAAGGGTCACTACTGTGGTTTTCTTCCTGTGAAGAACCTTAAACTGCTTAAGTCAAACAGGACAGGACACAGGTGAGGTGAAGGAATGCTGCAGAGTGGCTGCTGCAGAGCACACAGAGCCTGGGAGTCATGAACGAAGGTCTTTCCTGTGACTTGGTAAGCCCTGAGTGGGCTCACTGTGCTCTTCCAGAGGCAATTCCCTGATTCCAGCCTTCTAGGTCCTGATCTGCAGCTTTTCGGTTTTCATGCTGACATTCTGGGTCTGTGTCCCTGACAAGGGAGCGCTGGCAGGACACCCAGCTGGATCTGGGGACACAGATCATCCCTTTGCTGGTGCTTCTGAGTGCTCCCCACGAGCTGAACTATCCCCATTTGTGTAAAACAAGCTTTTACACCTGCGCATCTCAGAGTGAGAAGAGGTATGTTGGTGCAGGAAGGAGGAAACAAGGCTTCAGGACAGCCCTTTGTTAAGATATGGAGTAACTGGGAATCAATTAAACTTAATCACTCCCAATTACCACCTCTCTTTGTATTTGCTCAGGCAATAACTTTACAGCTGTGACCAGCCCCTCGCAGACAGAATTTCTGTGTTTGCTTTCTTTAATAGGGCTGCTATTTATTCTCTCTTAATGAATCTGCTTGTCCTGCCTAGTTGTGATTAGTCACGTTCTGCAGTAAATATTTTTACCACCACTATGATCACGTACCAGGATTTCTAAAAGCAGGAGGTGTTTGTGGAAAGGGTTTAAACCCATATGTGATCTCAGGACACGTCTGTTTGGTACCTGGGAAGTTCTCTAAGGATGCTCAGGATATCAAGCTTAACAAAACACCACATTAACCCTTTCCAGCCAGCTCCAATTCAGTTATTTTCACATTTTGATAAGCAGAAATACTCTTTTATTCCTGGGAGAGTGCCCACATCTACAGTCTCACCCTGAAAACCTCCTTCCAGCACTGCACCGAGGAATTCCAGATGTGCTAATGTCACCTCTGGTCTCGCTGTGCCAGAGTTCTGTGCTGATTAGATAAATAGTCCTCAGACAGCTGATTAAAAACTGCTGTGGCCGCTCGGTTGTGTGTCCGAGCCTCGCCAGCCATGTTGGAGGTGGCAGCGTGCATGAATTACATCCCTGGAGTGTGCTGAGCGCTGCTGATTAAATGAGGCACGCCACAGCCCTCAGCATCAATTATCAGAAATAATAGGATCTCTGCACCTAGGCTGGGGGAAGGGGCTGGTCATGTGCTTCCCAGAACATCTTCCCAGCGCCCGTGTGACATAAATAACAGCGGCCAGGCACCCCAGGAATGCCACTCTGCTCTGGGTGTGCAGCTATTAAACACTGAGGAGGTGCTGAGGAGAAACCTCCTCCCACAGCACGGGCCAGGGCAGCTTTACCAGGTAACACCTGGAACATCTACCCAGGAAAATTGATTTATGAGATGCGGACAGAAGGAAAAGCTGAATATTTAAGGATAAACTTCAGCCCTCCCCCTGCTCTTCCTCGAGTTTTCCTGCACCATGTGTGGTTACATCAGGGACAGGCTGGGGAGTTTTCTTTTTTCTTGGTCTGATGCCTTTTCTTGGTCTTAAAATCAAGAGCCAAACACAGTTAGAAGGGAAAAAAGGGATTTTACCTCGGTATTTTTATTTTAAGGATCCTTGGTGCACCCTGTCCAGGTGGAGCACGCTGGAATGCACATCCAAATGCACACTGAAATGCACACCCAAATGCACCCCTGAAATGCACACCCACAATAGTTTGGGTATCTCATTATAGGCTTTACCAATTAACACATCTATCAAAGATTCCCCAATGAGAGGCTGAGTGAACCCCCCTCCCTGAGGAACTTTCCCCCCCTGGACAGGCCTATCTCAGTTTACAAAATGTGTTCCAGAGAAGCCCTCGGTGTCTGAGGCTTCTGAGATGTTTGGTCTCCTGGCTTAAGGGAATATTGGGTCTGTGCTGGTTCTCAAAGCTGAAGAATTAGAAGTGTGTGGGCTAAAAGGCCCTTAAGGATACATAAACGTTATATAAAAGAGTATATAGAGGGGGTGTATATAAAAAGCAAAAAAAAAAAAAAGCATCATGGCATTAGGTCAGCAGCTTGTCCAACAAGACCCCACTCTTTGGTCAGAGGACTGAAAAGGTTTCATTAAGATACAACTCAACAACTTCTTGGATCATGCAAATTTGTCTCTGCAACTGTGAAGGCGTTTGACATTGTCTTACCCTGTGTGAAAGCAGCAATGACAAAAATTCCTCCAAAAGGGTTAAAAACCCCCCAAAACAAACCCCAGGCATATCTAATATAGATCCATACCTACATATATCTCTCTCTCTAAGTAAAATACACTGAATATATTGCATTTCAAGATCTGTCCAACACAAAATTTTTAAATAGAAAATGCCACAAAGTGCATGGATCTTCACAAAACAGAGACTCATAAAATGATTTGGGTTGGACGGGACCTTAAAGACCTGGTTCCAACCTCTGCCATGGGGAGGGATGATAAACATGTCCATTACTTTTCTATTTATTAAACCACACAGTGAACCATCTTTAAACACCTGAATGTGACTCTAAAGTTTCCAAACATTTCTGTTTGGAGCAGGAGGGATTATGAGGATTTATGTCCCCCTTAATATGCCCTTTCTGGACTCCAGAACACTCAGAAAAAACAAGCTGAAGTAAAGGAAATTAATAAAAGTGCTGAGTTACAGAAATTTCCCCAAACACAACTAAAACTGTATATCTGGTACAAAAAACTCCAACTCTTCCCTTTGCAACTGAAATCCTTTGCTATGCTCTCTTTTAAACCCACAAAACACTCTAAAAGTAATACTTCAAATCATATTAATAGTTAATTACGTTTGGCTTCTCTTCAGCTTTGAACACTTCAAATGAAGGGCAAAAAAAATGAAAACACATTCATACTTCTGCTCGTGACAGGGGAAAAAGTTACTTTAATTAAACATTGCTAAAAAATGTTTTTAGTTTTTCTTTTTTTTTTTTCCTTGCAATATTTCTCCACCCAAACTTCTGCAGTAGGGAAAGGACCCACTAAACAATTTCAGTGCCTTTCCAATACACTATAAACATACAAGATTCCAATTGACAAAAAGGAAATGGTAATTGGAAACATTTTTCTCAGTTTTTCATTATCTGAAGCAGAAAATTATGGCTCTTTTCTACACACACAAAAAACCCCCTTTTCAACCACCTAGAAAAATTGTCTTTTAATAAAAGCTTTAAATTATACTATCATATTTCAAAGGCAACGAACAGTTAAAGCAGCTAATCAAAGGTATAATTATTTAATGACTCTGACTCCTGCTATCTAACGGGGCTGGAATGGCTCGGCTGTGATCAGCAGACCCCCAGCTCCAGTCCTGCAAAACAAGCCCTTGGCTGGGAGCATTCCATCCACCCATTCCCAAGGTTAGTTCCTCCAATTTTGGTTGACTTCACCAGGCCAGCTGAGCTATTATGGAATTAAGGGAATCAGTTTGTCACCCTGCCACTGCCTTTTTGTACACATCTGGACTAAAAAAACCCACACAAAATAACCATAAGAGGTTTTCCTGCAGAGGAAACGAAAATATTTCCCAGACAAAATGGGATTTGCCAAGATCATCATTGATTTTGTTCACTTTTAATGCTGCATGACAGTTTTCTGTAAACCCCAGCTGCCCCACTCTAGTAATCCAAATGTGAAACACCCCTCTAAAATGTGCTTATTGAAAATTATGTATTTGTCTTAAATGCATTTTAATATTTCTGTTAAAATAAATCTTTATTAATTTACTTCAGGTGAGTGAAGCAGTGAGCAAGCAGAGTTTCTAACTCCATTCCATGGCTTTTCTCATGTCTTTTACAACTGGAAACAGGACAGGAATAACCTGGAATCATCAGGCATTAATTACCAGAGCTACCCAGGAGTGTACAGCGCACCTTGGCTTATTTTTGGTTTATAACAGAGCAGTTTGTGTCATTGCATCTGAGCCTCAAACCCTAAATATGAACTTCTATTATGCTGCTTCTGTTGTAGTAAATTCCTTTTTTTTTTTTTTTGGCTACAAAATTAGATTTCACAAAATCACAGAACCCTTAAGGTTGGAAAAGACCTCCAAGATTATCAAGTTCAACGTTTGACCAAATGCCACAAAGCCCCAACAGCGAAGTGCTACAAATACTCATTGTTTGAACACTTCCAGGGATGGGGACTCCACCACTTCCCTGGGCAGCCTGTTCCATCTGATCCAAGATATTGGACCCTCTGGAATTTCAAAGATATTCACATTTCTATCCAATTATCTTGATGCTGGGATCAGTCTCGTGCTTGTCATCAGGATCACAGGAGCTCAGGTGACACCAGCACCTGGGGTGGCACCCGAAACCAGACACGGTGAGGGAGCCTGACACCCTCCCAGCCCTGCACCCTGCAGCCAAAGGTGACCCAGGATCAAAGGGGACACCCAGGGACACTGCACCTGGCGGGAGTGGCACCTGTGACAACAAACCCTGCTTGATGGGACATCAAAACCGCCTGGACTTTGAGAGCCTTCCTGGCAAAGCTGCCGTTGTCATGGAACAGCTCGGGTTGGAAGGGGCCTTTTGGAGGTCATCAGGTCCAACCTCCCTGGAAGAGCAATCACAGAACATAAAATGCACCTTCACTAAACCCCACTCCATTTGGGAGAAGAGCAGGAAAAAAGCATCGCTTGGGGCAGCTGAAGAGGAAGCAGAATTTGGGGGAAGAATGCAGGGAACTTCTGCCAAGGTGTCTTCCGGGAAACAAATCAAGACTGAGCCAGGACCCAAGGAGAACCAGTATTTCTGTAATTCTTACAGCTCTCATTTCCTGCAGGTTTTTTTGTAGACACAGATGAAGAGTTTGATTTTCCCAATGCCCAGGTTAGGCATTGGTGTCACTTTGATATTCCAGCTTTGACTTACTCTGAAATGTAAACTATTGAACAGAAATCAGAATTACTGTTACCATCTCCCTTTTGCTCACCTATTTAACCCATACCATCCACCCTACTGCAAAAGGTAAGTTCACACCAGGCAAATAAAAACTGAGGCACACAACAACATACAAACCCCATATGTGTGTGTGTATATATATATATATGTATATATAAACATGAATTCTTTGTGAATTTTCATCAGTTGTGAAAATAAGCAGGAGCCAACCTGCCAGTGTTAGGTGTTAATAGCTGATGTCACTCTGCTTGTGGTGCAACTTCCCATGTTAGAGTAGGGATTCCTCACGGTAAGAATTCTGGTTGCACAGATTTAATGTGTCAAGGCCTTTCCCTACAAAGTACTCAGCCACCTGTGATGATTATTTCCCTACAAACCTGAATGTTCCTTCATGCTAAGACAGGGAGGTCACCACGGAATCATTTAGGCTGGAAAAGATCTTTAAGACCATCTTTTTGCCTGAGCTTCTGCGTCATCCTGCACTGACAGAGAAGAAGACTTCCTTTCCTTGGCTAAACTGGAAAACATAGACCTGCAGATGTTGGGTCCTACAGCACAAGGACAACCTGAGCATGGAGGGTTCACTGAAACTCTGAGTTTAGTAGAAATTCCTATCCAGTAGTGCACCCAAAACACCTGCACTTAGCTGTGTTAGCAGGAAATAGCACAGGACAAGGGAGAATGGTTTGAGACTGCCAGAGGGAAATTGAGATATTGGGAAGGAATCGTTCCCTGTGAGGATGAGGAGGCCCTGGCACAGGGTGCCCAGAGAAGCTGTGACTGCCCCTGGATCCCTGCAAGTGTCCAAGGCCAGGTTGGATGGGGCTTGGAGCAGCCTGAGATAGTGGAAGGTGTCCCTGCCCATGGCAGGGGGTGGAACTTGATGGGCTTTAAAGTCTCTTCCAAACCAAACCATTTTAGGATAAATCCATTTATTTGCATCTTAGAACTCCTCAGAGCCTGCCAATTAAACAATTAAACAGCCACCTCAAAGCCAGCAATGGGACAAGGCAACACGGAATTTTCACAAGGAGCTTACAAGCTTCCCAACTTATCTTCCCAAACTCATTGCTCAAGCAGTGGTTACTGCACAGGTCTCAATCTCTTTGGGGAGGGATTCTTAACCCAGCCCTCTTCCTTGGGAGAAATCAAGTACTAAGACATCCAGTGGGAACAGAAAAATTCTTTCCAGTGGCAGATTCAACGTTTTGTCTCCTCTCCACAGACTGCATCTGAATTTCCAAGGGCTTCACCTGCAGGAAGCTGCTATCACCTATGGCTGTGTTGGGTGGGGCCCCTCAGATTTGATGTTAATTTGCACAATACCAGTGAAAAATGTAAAAATCATTATGTTGAAGATCTTTGTGATTTGCTATTGCCCAACATCTGCCCAGATCTTTGCACAAATCCATCCAGCTCAGGGTTGTGGCTGCTCTTACATGAAGGTTGTCATCCCTGTAATTTGACTTTTGTAGCTGGACTTTTGTTTCAAAAGCTGCGGTTGCTGGAAATCCCTGGGGAGCTGCCGTGGTTAGCTTTGGAATGAAGTCGGGAAAAAGAGGATGGGATTTGCAGAAGGGATTTGCAATTTGCATATTTGAACACGGTGTGTTTAGGCAGGGCCCACACAAACACCACGTGGCTGAGGGACCAAGCCATGAATTAAGAGTGGCACCAAAGTCGTGCTGCCTTTCACCTCCCAGCAAACCCCTGAGTAACAACTGCATTTGGCCTGCGAAGATAAATATTAAATCCTGAATTTACATCAGCTGCTGGTGTCACAGGCTCCCTCACAAGCCCCAGCTCCGAGTTGTTAGCTAGTAACTGGCTCAACCACAGCGCCTGTTACTAATCGCTTATTGAATAATGGAAGTGACACAACTGATAAAAGGTTTCAATCCTGGAAAAAAATGATTTATAGTATTTCACTCTACTGGCACTGTTATTTGTATGACAAATGGTTGGACAGGCACCAGTTAATCTCCACACACCTCCAACTCAGATGTGGCAGCTCCTGCCAGAGCATCCAAATAATCAGGCCCCCTTAACAACGCAGCCACGCCGGCGTGAGGGGCTGAATGCGGGCATTTTATCGAGGCTGAGCCCCAAATCCATTTACCCAATGGATTTTATTTTTGGTGGTGGTGGGGGGCAGGAAGAGCATGGCCAGGAAGAGGAGTATCCTGATAAAAGCGGGAAGCCGCAGCTCGGGAGATCGGCCCCGCTCCTCCAGCGCAGAGATGAAACCATCAATACCCATGAGGCATCAAGGATTTCAGAAAGCTCTGGATCCTTTATGGATTCTTCCTGATGGCCAAAGCTGACCTGCAGCATCATCCACAGCTGTCAGACTGTTATGTTGCAGTGTAATATCACTGTGCACTGCAGATCCCATCTCAGCTGGGAGAGAGGGATGGTGCTGCTTTTGAGGCAGGATGAGCCAGGATTTCCCCACACTGAGAAATGAATAGAGCTTTAAATTTACAAGCAGCACATCAACAGCAGCTTTATTTCATTGGCTGTACCAGCAGCATCCTGCTCCCTGCAGAAGTCAAACCCATTTTATCAAGCCACTCCTTCAAAGGCAGCAAACCCCTCGGAGTGCTGAGCTTCCACGAGTCTGCATTATTCTCTTGGGTTACTTTTCAGCTTTGCACCCAAAACCTGCCATTTTTCTTGTTCAAAAAAATACTTTCCACTTCTATAAAAATCATGCCACCCCCTGCCACGGGCACGGACACCTTCCACTATTCCAGGCTGCTCCAAGTCCTGTCCAACCTGGCCCTGGACACTTTCAGGGATCCAGGGGCAGCCACAGCTTCTCTGGGCACCCTGTGCCAGGGCCTCCTCACTCTCCCAGGGAAAGATTTCTTCCCAATATCCCATCTAAACCTGGACAGAGAACACAAAGCCCCAGCAGATGAATCTCTGGGTTGGCCACAGAAAGATCTCAGTTTGCACACAGGAGAACATTCAGAGGAGGGGAGGATAGGAGGACCTGACAAAGCAGAAGCAGCAGTAAGAATTTTCTTCAGAAGGCCTAAAAGATCTCTGGAGTGATAAAAATCCTACAGGCTGCACTCCCAGTAGCAGGAGAAATGCAGATGGAATATGAAGATGACTGATACCATGGGAAGCAAGGAAAAAAATCCCCATTCACAACTACTTCTTGTGATCTCAGGTCTAACTCGGTGTATTTGCTCTTGAAAGATACTTGTGGTAATGTGGCATTAAAAATTGCTCAGCTTTTTATCCCTTGACAACCTCCTGTGAGAGACCTGGACAACTCTGTTACTTTGCCAATGGAAATCACTTTCTAACCATATCCCACATCAGCCTTCCCGGGATTTCATACCGGATCCCTATGAGGGTAAATAATACAGAGATTCTTCAGGATCCCGTCTCTCTTTTCAGCTACAAGCACAATAACCTTTTTTGATTTTTCCAGCTCTCTGCAAGATTCCCACTCCTACAAGATCCCTTCAAAAATATATGACCTTTCCACATGGAGTTAACTTGCACCAAAAAAAGGTCCAATACCCCCCCCGCCCCAACACACTAATACAAAACTACTGCCAAAGCACTGCAATCAAATATAATAAAGGTTGATACAGATTATCTCCTTTAGTGGGCATGTCTGGACTTGCTTGGTGGGCAAGAACAAATGGGTTTGGTAAAGAAACCAAGCATGAGAGATCAGGCAAAACAAGGTGCAGTCAAAAGCTCAGGAGAAAATCAGAGCTATCAGCCAGACACTGCACTCCTGGGCTCCCCCAGAGTGACAGAACTTTGTTCTCAGGTGAGCTGTAATGTCACAGAGAGGATACAAACTCCTTAAAAATGCTGTGCCAAATACAGCCAGCTTTTCCTGCTTGGAATGGGAATAAGCTGGATGTGCTGAAAAATTATGAGTAATTCATTCATGCTCTCAGGTGCCTGTAAGTGGTAAAGAGGAGAACCTCACCTTACTGATTGGTGTAGCACAGGGAAGGAGTTTCACCCAAAAAATGGAGGGGAAATCATGGAACCTGTCCCCAGAGAGGTACAGCTGAGATAGAAACACACACTTGGAGGGAATTTCTTCATCTCAGCATTCCCACAATTCTCATTTCAGCCTAGTCCATCCCTCCCACCCCCTTGCAAAAGCAGCTGAGCTTCTGACTAAAGTTACCATCATGGAGGTGTCTGGCAGTACCTTTTACTTGCAGATAAAAATCTCCATCACCTCTTTCCACAGAGCTTTCTAGGAGGAAAAAAAAAAAGGAGATGATAAAAAAAATCTATATTCATTTTGAATTTGTCCATCAAACTGTGGAGTCCATCAAACTGGAGGTGATGTGTTAGGACAGACCACAAAAAAATGAGTACCCAGTAGAGACTAAGAGCTAGGAGGTGACAATTCCTACATGTATGAACGTGGCATCGCCTTGAAATGACAAAAACCCTTTGTATTTCACAGGGTCTCCATGATCTACTTCTCTCTGGAAGGATAACTGGAATGAACAAGAATCCTCTTAAATGTTTCTTGTATATTCAACATCCTCCTCCAAGCAGGACCAAAGCCTAGCACAATTCTGACAAGCAGAGTCTCAAAGAGATCCAACGTGCTGGTTCCTTTGCTGCTCAGAAAACCATTTTGGGTTTTATTCTGGCTCTGGGGGACAGTTTATGTCAATCTTTTCTTCTTTTTTTTTCTCTCCACAAGTGTTGCAGGTTAAACTTTGTGCCTAACAACCCTGACAGCGTCCCTGCACATGTTTTAGACGAGCCATTGAGTAGCATTATGACAAATTATGGGGCCTGATGATATGTAACAGGAACATCTCCTCCACTCAGAGGCTGTGCAGGAAATAAAAAAGACTGAAAGAAATATTCCTGGCAAAAAAAAAAAAAAAGAAAAAAAGAGGCATGTGGGGAAGCAGCAAGGTTCATTATGGAGAGATTATTCATGATTCAGGAGTTCATTATTAATGGATTATTTACAACTATTTCCTAAGTGTTGTCAGCTGTTCCCCTGGGAACAGCTTTTCAATAATATCCACAACTTAAAGAAAGAATGATGAGCTCTATTGATATTTTTATTACTAAAGGCAGCAGGTGATCATCAATGTGTTTAAGAGAAAAGCAAAGGCCTATTTCCAACCTCCTCCACAGTTACTTTTTGGTGCCATAACAGCTCTGGGCATATCCTGTACGCTTTAGTTAGTAATAAATGACATCACTGCACTTAAAACCTTGCATATATGGAATTTTGTAGCAGATCCTGATGTTCTGAGACTCTGGGATTCTACGTAAACCTGCACTGTTAGACCATCATTAATATATAAAATAAAAATAAAATAAAATAAAATCTACGATCACACCATGAGTTGAAGTCCAATTTCCTCTTCCACAGAGGAAAACCTCCTCATCATTCCAGCACATCCCATCCCTCCATGGGTTACCAAAGCTCAGCTTCTCACTTCACATCTGGGATCCAAAGTTTAACCATAAGCAGTGGTGACCTAATTATGAATGAGTTTGCCTGGACAAACTGGAGTCTAATTGTACACAGAGAGACTGGGAGATAAAGACTGCAGTTGACCACTAAAAATTAATCGATTTTCACATTCTCCTTATAATCACCATGGATCCTCACACCAGAGTCTTTAGGTAATCTGACGAGCATTAACTTACATTTTACCTTCTTATTAAAAACATTAAGCACATATTAATCTATGATTTATTACAATTAGGTTTGTTCTAATTTAATTAAACACTGAGGCCTCTTAAGTATTCTATGAAACTCAGGTATGTTGCCTGGCAAGTGGGGACTTTCTGAAAATAATTTTTCAGGAATCCTCAGTGATATTTTAGAGATCTCCGAATGGGAACTATTACCATGGATGAGAGCTTAGTTTTAGGATGAAAATGTACATTAGTCACTGGGTAAGTATTGCCAGACTTCCTTCCCTACATCCACCTTTGCAGGCTCAGATTGCTGGGTCATTCCTGTGAGATAAACACCAGATCTCACCATAAAATTGTGTTTATTTACAATAAAAAAAAGCAAGCAGTTATTTCTGACTGACCATTCACTGAATGGTGGTCGCCCAACCACAAAGTGATTATGTGTGTGACAGTGCTGATGCTGAGCCCAAAGTAATAATATTGCTTCCAATTTTAAGGGTAAGTAAACCACGAACTGCCCTTTTATGTATAAATATGTTGGTTAAAACATTCAAGTTGTCTGGAAGCTGGGCTGGATCCCTTTGGTGTTTCATTTGCCACTACAGAGCATCACCTTGACTGAAAAGCCCCTGTGTTTATGATCATCACGAAGCAGCCACCACCACAAACAATTTTCAAATGAGAATTTAAATAGTAAAATATCCTTTTTTTAAAAATATTTTTTCCCTCAAAAAGCTTGCAAGACCACTGCACACTGTGCATGCAGCCACTGAAGTCCCAAAGGGAAGAGCTGGGGGAAGGAGGAATAAGAGGGAGCTGAAACAGTCTTGGAGCTGCCAATTCCTTGTCAAATGAAGCAGAGGCAGAAACACTCCAGCCTCGCTTTGTCATCCATCACCAGAGAGTGCAGCTCGTCCTCCCCGGATCGCAGACATGGATTGAGAGCAGCGGGGATGGGAGCCAAAGTCACGTCAATGCCGCGCCGGCCTGGAGGGCCCAAGGAGGATGCGAGGGCCAGCAAGGCCACGCCACCTCTCCTCGGATGAACTCTGCACCCTGCAGCCTCCCAGGTGACAATCAGACCCTAGAGGTGACAATCAGCCTCTAAAAACCACTATTTTTTAAAAAAGCCCACAGATGTTTCCCACATTCCAGCATCCCACTCCAACGGGAGCTCTGCCGTGATTCGCGGAGCCTCATGGAGTTGGCGATGTCCCCGCATACACAGAGCTGTTAAACGGGGTGTTACTATGGAATCTGTTCCACAATTGCCTCTTCCCAGCCCTCAGGTGAGGAATCCTTTCAGAAAAGCACGTATTCCCACAGGCAGCAGGCTCCAACAACAGAGTCCACCCTTGAAGAAAGTCAACAGAACCAACAATGGAGAACTTCTCCCCTTTAAAACTTCACCTTTCCAAGGATTTTACCTCCCTGATGGAGACCAATATGGTAAATTCACAGCTGCCCTTCAGGTTTATCACTACTTGGGCACTAAAGGTTTGGTTCAAAAGCTCCCAAAGATGCACCAAGAGGCCCCAGACTCAAACCTCCCATCTCAGGGTGGGCAAAGGCTGAGGAGCACCCAGCAATCCCGACTGCTGGCATAGGGATGAGCACACACAGCTCAGCAAATACAGACCCAGAGGAGCTTCTCTTCCAAAGGAAGGGAAAAAAAGATCCTCACAGCTCTTGTGGGCTGCCTGGAAGTGGTAGAATGTTACTACCAAATAGATATAAATCACCCCAAAACTAGGATCTGGAATTTCAGACAATAGCTGAACCCTAATTCATTGGAACAAAACCCAACAGCTCTGTTTCAAAGAGCAAAAACCCACCAAGATGACTTTTTTTTTTCCTCTGAATTCTGGTCTGGCCCCTATGTGGAAGGTGAGAACTGATTTAAAGAAGACAAAAAATTTTAAAAAATAAATTAAAGCTGATTTTTTTAGGGGTGGGACTGGTCAATTTAGGCTTAGTTTTAGGGAAAAAACTGCCCACAATCCAAATAAAAGGGAAGCAGTAGAAGAGGGGCAGTACCATGCGGGAGGCATTTAGTGGCAGAAACACCATCAGGAAAGGCTGGGAGCCTTCAGAACTGCAAGAATTTCAAGCAGGTGGAGAAAAATTATACTGATTAATGGAAATAAAAATTTGGGGTGATACCAGAGCATTTTGATTGCATTTTTTCACCCCTTGTCACAGCACATTCCAAACATAAGCTCGTCATTTGATGCCTGGATAATACAGCATTGTACTCCAGTTTACTATAAAGTCCTACTCCCATCTCTTTGAACCACATATGCATCCAAAAATTAGGAATTGCAGGATATTAAAATGTGAGAAGCCAAAGTGGTGGCACCGAACAAGAAGCATCACTTACAATTAATCCTTCTCTGGCACCTGAAGTTCGATAGGCACGGCTTTAATGATTTTATTTTCATTTGAAGGGGTCTGAATGAAGGAAGATGTGACTTTTTTATAGGGCAGAAATAAACAGCAGCCTAATCAGCCTCTGAGACACGAGAATCTAAATGAAGGACCCAGCAACCGACCCTTTGCCTCTTTTAAAGCACATGGATTTATCCTCATTATGGGCTAAAACCAGCCCTGGCTCTGCTTGGGAACATCAGCTTCGTACCCCTCACAGACAAACCCGATGCCTCCTGGCACAGGTGCCAAAACAGACATGTTCTGGCAGCCTGGAGGTTAAACTGGATTAATTCCTAAAACCTGAATGCTGATCTGCTGTCATTTAACATGTGCTCAACATGTGTGCTCAGCAGCAACTGGAAATGAAATATCTTAAATATTATCAAACGGTACATCATTAAATATAAATTAGATGGAAACAGGGGAAAGCTAAAAATTGACTAGGAGTTCAGCTACTCTAAATGGCTAATACGGCCATTTTTCACCTGAAGCCCTCTCCAATACAGTTTTGCCATTAAGCAAAACCCTAAAGAAAGGTAATCAATTCCAACTAAAAAGCACTTCTCCCGGAATGACTGCACTTCAAACCCCTGGCTGGCTGCCAGCTCCCCCCGCTCCCAGACAACAGCCATCAATGTTTCTGACTATCACAGGAGCACGAGGGGCCATGCATAATTGACTGGAAGATGGGCTAAAACTGTGCCCAATCAGTGTGTGATCAAAACCGCGTGGAATATTCAGCGCCACTTGATTACACGGAGCCTCGTCCTCGCGCTCTCCTCATGAAATCTCTTCAAGGTCCAGAGTACTGTAATAAGATCATTACTGTCAAGCGCTACGAATCGCAGGCAATGAGTCTTGGGATAGGAAGTCATACTTCACAAGCTCCTCTGGTCTTCCTTTTTTTTTTT
>VZTH01005246.1:86888-108476 GCA_013397815.1 Aleadryas rufinucha
AAGAGTAGAATAACTCCAAAAAAAAAAAAAAAGAAGCAGGAAATTGTTAAGGAATTACTGTTTTCCCCTTCTGATTCATCTCCAGACTATGTGTTGCTGCTGTACCCCAATACCACCTCACAGCAGGCTGTAATTATTAGCAGCTGATTTACAGGGACCAGGTAAAATAATGAGGATGGCAAGATCACCAGGAATAACTTCCGTGGCCTTCCTGCATGGGCAACACCTGTTTGCTGCACACTTAATTATCCTCTAATGGACTGCAAACAGCTTTTACTTGAAGAAGTTTTGGTGGCAGCTTAGTTCTGGGCATTACTTCAAGCAGCACAATCCATCCAAGGACCTCGACATCCAATGGATTCGATTCCAAAGGTTACAAACTCTTTAATAGGTGAGTGGTTCTGCCCTTGCTGCAGCTGCAGGTCAAGATATTACATTTCACATCCTCCTTGCAGAGAAAAGGCAGCGCCGACGCTGTGGGTCTTTGTGCTGGGAAGGTTTGTGAACATGCTGTCCTCTGACAATGTCAGAAGGTTTCTTCCAGACCACAAAAAGCCAAAAAAAATTAAATATATATCTAAGAGCAGCAAGTAAAAAAACCCTCCTTCATCATGGTGCTTAATTCAGTGTACTATAAGTAAGTATTAGCAGTAACAATGTCAAGTCCACCTGCCAAAGGAAGAATCTGCTCCCAATTTTGCTCCTTGAGGTGTTTCCACTGAATTTCCGAAAATCCCAAATGACATTGTTTCTTTACATCCTTAGAGAAATGCAATTTTTTTTAGTTTGGTGTGGCCACCACACTTCCTAAACTCTGCACCCAAGGAAATGCATGTTAAAATTGTGCAGAGGACATCAGGATGTGGTGCCAACAATGTTTAAATCACTTCAGGGGACAATGCCAGCAGGTGAATCACCGGGATGCCCAGGAAAGCTTAGGGTGGGAGGCTGCAGGGAAAATGCCCACAGGTTTTTCCATGCATTTCAGTGACCCTCTGCATTGCTTCTGATTTATTCCCTTAAAACAGCAAAATTTCAGGTGTTTTACAGAGAACTGTATTTCCCTAATTCATGCAGTCCTTCTGGTTGTGGGGTGGCTGAAAGGAACACAGGGAGACGCCAGAGGAAAGCAGTGATAGTTTTGCTTATTGCTGAAAGAAAAACTGAGAAGCCTCACTAAACCTTGTTCTTCCATCCACAGAAAACTGACGAATATATTTTAATTTCCCACTTAACTAGAGCTCATTTTCAACACTCAGTGACACAAAACACGTGTGCTTTTAAAAAACAAGAGTCTTTTAAATACCTGTACCAGTTTACCCCAGGAAAATAAAAAAAAAATAGGATTTCTCAGTAAACTGGGGTTCCTCCTTTAGCTAAAAGCCAGAAAGTGTAAACCTGGAGTTGGGTCCAGACTGCACAGAGCAGCAAAGCACCAGGAAAAGCAATTACTGCACAAGGGGCAGAGAACAAATACCTTTGTGTTAAGAAAACAGTTCTGAGAAGAAACATAAAAGGTCCTTCTTTGTCCTTCAAAACTTCTTTAGAAACAAATGATGAAGAAGAACATGGATTTCTGAGACTTTGGAAAAGTCTACCAAGTTGCTGATCACATTTCCTGCTCCTCAAGCGCCGTTTCCCGGCTCCACCTGCGCGTACGGAACGCGGAGCTGGGGGGGTTTTACCCCATGGTGCTGAGAGGGGAGATAAATTCTCTTCCCTCTGAGGGTGGGGAGGCCCTGGCACAGGGTGCCCAGAGAAGCTGTGGCTGCCCCTGGATCCCTGGAAGTGTCCCAGGCCAGGCTGGACGAGGCTTGGAGCAGCCTGGGATAGTGGAAGGTGTCCCTGCCCATGACGGGGGTGGGACTGGATGGGCTTTCATGTCCCTTCTGATGCCTTTTCTTGGTCTTAAAATCAAGAACCAAACACGGTTAGAGGGGAAAAAAGGGATTTTACCTTGGTAAAATTTTAAGGATCCTTGGTGCACCCTGTCCAGGTGGAGCACGCTCGAATGCACATCCAAATGCACATCCAAATGCACCCCCGTGAGCACCCCCGAAATGCACACCCACAATAGTTTGGGTATCTCATTATAGGCTTTACCAATTAACACATCTATCAAAGATTCCCCAATGAGAGGCTGAATGAACGCCCCTCCCCGAGGAACTTTCCCCCCCTGGACAGGCCTATCTCAGGTTACAAAATGTGTTCCAGAGAAGCCCTCGGTGTCTGAGGCTTTTGAGATGTTTGGTCTCCTGGCTTAAGGGAATATTGGGTCTGTGCTGGTTCTCAAAGCTGAAGAATGAGAAGTGTGTGGGCTAAAAGGCCCTTAGGAATACATAAAAGTTATACAAAAGAGTATATAGAGGGGGTATATATAAAAAGCAAAAAAAGCATTGTGGCATCACTTCCAACCCAAACCATTCCATGGTTTCATGGTCTCCCTGAGGGAAGGAGTGGATGTTCCCATCCCACTGGGATGTGGCTGGGCTGGCCCTACAGCAGACAGCAGTGCTGGCCCTACTGGCTATATCTCCTGTAAATTAAAATCTTGGAGAGCAGGGATGATCCCAGTGCTGAAAGGCAGCCTGGGGCTTTCCTGAGATCCCAGTGATGGATGGAGGGGAGGCGGGCTCAAGCTGGCACAGCCATGATGCTTTAAAACCAACAAGAATAAGAAAAATAAACACTGGGAAAGATCTTTCTGTGAAGAGTATTTTCAAGAAAGCTTATTAATTTTTCTGCTTGTTTTGCAGCTGAAAAGGCTTCCTATCATCCCCGGCTGTTCCTGTAAATGCAGCAGCACAAGGGGACCCAAACAGATGAGGCTCTGAGCAGCCATTCCTCTTTGAAACACAGCTCTGTCTAATCCTGCTCCGAGCAACTGCAGGCAGCATGGTGGGAAAAAAACTGCTGGTTGCTGGCACCTTGCCTAATGTAAGCATTCCTGCTGCTACCCTCAAAAACACCGAGGGGTTTTTTTCACTGACAAGTTCTGCACAGAGAACTAAAAAACTTCTCCCTGGGCTTCGCTGTGCTGGGAAAAAAAAAAGAAAATTCACAAGAATCTGATTTTTCCGAAAGAGGAATTGAATTTTAATTTTTGTCCAAGTGCAGCGCAGGTGCTTTAGTATTTTTGTTGCTGTGAGCATCGTCTCAGAAAAGCTGCAGAAAGATAAACCGAGGGAGATGAAAGAACCCATCCCAGAAAGAGAGGGCTGTGCATGTGCAGATAGTGTGGAGAGAGAAGAATCAGCATGACCTTTATGGAAGGGCATAAAAGGGATGAGCATCAGTCCTTGGAATTGGTGAATCACCCTGAGCTCAGTGTCCATCATCGTGATATCTGAATACTTGGGCAGAGGTCAATGATCAAAGCAGGCATGTTCAAGGAGGGAAAAAAAGCCCTGCAAAGTGCAGTGAAAATGCTCGAGTTTGCTGAAGACCAGATTTAAACCTCATTGAACACCTCAGCTTTGGTGCAGACGAAAATGAAGGAGCCCAGAATTCCTGTTTGAAAGCTGACACTTGAAACGTGCCTGGAGCCAAAGGAAGGCAACACAAAATCTAGAATTACTCACACCATTCAACTCTGATCCATTGTACCTGCCTGAGAACAGCGGCTGCAGGAGGATCCTCCTCCTCCTCCTCCTTTGCATGTGGAGCTCAGGATTTCCAGAAGGAAGGAAGGAAGATGTGGTTCTCCCACAATTGTCACCACAGGCTTCTGCAGCCCATTTGCAGCAAGTCACCTGCTGCATCTGCAACACTTTGATCCAAGTTGAATCTCCCAGAACATCCTCTCTGACTGCCTAATTTGGATTTGTGGTCTTCAAAAGTGCAGTAATTCTCTGAGGGTTTAAAGCTACGTTATGGTGGGGGAAGAAAAATCCCAAAGGGAATCTTTTAGGCCACTGGACAGATTTCTAGCCAAGTGCTGGAGAACAAAGAAATAACTGGAACTGAAAACTGCTCTGAAGTGCAAGACAGATGCGAAAATCACAGAAATCATGGAATATCCGGAGTTGCAAAGGACCCACAAGGATCATTGATCCAACCCCTGGCCCTGCACAGACACCCCAACAATCCCATCCTGTGCATCCCTGGCAGTGCTGTCCAAATGCTCCCAGAGCTCTGGCAGCCTTGGGGCCGTGCCCATTCCCTGGGGAGCCTGGGCAGTGCCCAGCACCCTCTGGGGGAAGAACCTTTCCCTGGTATCCAACCCAAACTCCTCTGACATTCAACTGCTTAGAGAAAATACCCAGAACAGCCTGAACCTGGCTGAACTTGAGGATCTTCGAGGCCTTTTCCAACCTCAACAATTCGGTGATTCTGCCTTGCTCCAACAAAAGTGGCAGAAAATCCAAAGGCTGCCAGGATTTGGGAAGAGCAACCCCCCCATCCTTTGTGAGTCTTGCTAGGACGTCCTTAATGGGAATCTACAACCACGATTACTCTTTGCGAGACGCCCTTCTCCTAAAAGGACAGGGAGCGGGAGCACGCCTCATTGCCTTCTCCTTCAGCTCCCGCTGACAGACGAGGCTGCCTGTCCTCGCTGTCAGCCATCCCCTCCCAGCCCTGCCAGGGATTCAAGGACCAGCCAGATTAGCTGTCTGCTGAAGGATGCCCAGAGCTCCGGCATGCCCAGAGCCCTGCGTGGAAACTCCTGATTCTGCTCTTGTGCCCAAACCGCTGCTTTTCACTGGGTTGTGCTTGAAAAGAGATGCTGTAAAATTAAAGAATTTAACAACCACTGGGGCCCTCCCAAGACACAGCTGCAAGTCCCAAACAGAACAGAGTGCTCACCTCAGAAGACATGTGGGAAAGGCAGGTCAAAGGAAGCTGATGGGCTCATGCAGAGGTACAGACACTGTAAAAGGAGGTGTTGGCACTGTTGGAGCCTCTCCAGAGGAGAAAACAGAGCTGGGAAGGGGCTGGAGCCCCAGGAGCGGCTGAAGGAGCTGGGAAAGGGGCTCAGCCTGGAGCAAAGGAGGGTCAGGGGGGACCTCGTGGCTCCGCACAACTCCCTGACAGGAGGGGGCAGCCGGGGGGGATCGGGCTCTGCTCGCAGGGAACAGGGACAGGCGGAGAGGGAACGGCCTCAGGATGGGCCAGGAGAGGCTCAGGGTGGATATTGGGGAAAATTTCTTCAGAGAAAGGGCTGTCCAGCCCTGGCACAGCTGCCCAGGGCAGTGGTGGACTCCCCATCCCAGGAGGGATTTAGAAGATGTGTGGATGTGGCACCTGAGGACATGGATTAGTGGTGGGCTTGGCAGTACTGGAAGAATGGTTGGACTCCGTGATCTCAGAGGGCTTTTCCACCATAAATGATTCTACTCCCTTTAAGGCTCCCTGTGTGTTACTGAGTTGCCAACAACTTCTTGCCTTTCTGGAAGCACACTGATCCCATTTCTGTGAGAAGGGACAATTCTGTTGAGTTATTGCAAGAGGATTTCGGATAACATGGTGTGATGCTGGAAGCCGAGGAGAAGAGGAAGAGAAAACAGAGGAGGATGAAGGATGGACTCTGCAATCAGAACAGGGACATCAAGGACAAGAGACCCAACTGCAAACCCCCCACTGCTCCCTCCTGCAGCCCAGGACCACACAGGCTCCAGCTCCAGTGCCTTGTGAAAATAATCTCCCCAGGAGAAAGAAAACATACACCTATTAACTGCTCAGAAAGAGATTTTTCAAAGGCTCTCAATATCCAGCTGGTCTTGATTCATATTGACTTCAACAAAATATTCTTGGACCAATGGTGAAGGCTCTGAAAAAGCCCCTCTGTAATTTGCCATTGAGGTATGAAAATAAGTGGTGTAAAAGGGCTTCTTTAAAAGGAAAAAAAACCGACAAATTAAAAATGAAAGGTTGAACTAAAATTTGGCTTCGGGCCATAAACTAGGGGGAAACTAACAGCAAAGATAGTTAAATGACTGGAAAGAGAACACAACAGGAGCTGTTATGAAAAAAAAAGCTGATGGCTTTTTAAAAAAGGATTTGTATAGAGAGCTGGGGAAATAAATTCCGGATGTGATAGAAGTGCAATTGAGAAATTAAATAAATGGAAAATAAGGATGACTAAGTAGTAGTTAACATGCCCCTTCTCGGTTGTATACTATTATCACGTCTATTTTTAATGTCTCTTCAGCTGTCTGCAATTGTCATCCTTTTTTCAGAACTTGTTCCAACGTTCTTTGATACTGAATTAGCTGTTTTTTACTGTCCCATGCTTACAACCACATCTTTTTCTTACTCAACACTCCCCTTTTCCCACAATGTCATTCCATTGTCTCCCTTTTTCATCTCTCCTTATGTGTTGACTCCCCAGTTTCTGAGCCTTCCAACCACCCTTGTTCATCCTTTTTTTTTCTGGAGCTCTTTTGGTTGAATCCTAGCATGTTTCTTTTCTTCTTTTCTAAAGCTGCAAGCATGTTTTATATCATATCTGGCTCCTGTACACATTGTTACCCCTTGAGAAGGGCATTGAACAGCTACAGCAGTGTGGAAATAGTAAGCTAAACTAAGGGAGAAAAAGAAGTTCTTTTTGGCTTTTGCTTTCTGGCTCATAAAAAAAAAGAACCCAAACATTTAAACTCTCCCCTTTTCCCTTTTATCCTCAAATAACACAAGCTTTCCACGAGCAGCTGAATATTCAAACAATGAGAGGCATCAGAGGTGTTGGTCATTCTAGAACTCAGGATGTGCCTAAGGAGATGTGATAACACAAGATTTAATAATACTGAAAAAAATACACAAGTTCTGACGTGATCTGGGGGCTACGGAGTGAACCTGAATTTTTCCTCCTTGTTAACCTTCCAAGCGTGCCTCTTCCTTACCTCAACACCTAATGATGCTCCATATTAACTCGGGGACTCTGATTTATTAAAAAAAAAAAGGTTCTAAACACATTTCAGGCAGCTGAATTCACCACTGTGGTGCCTCAGATGATTCAGCTCCATCATTAAAAGCTCAGTCTTTAATTTCTCACAATTCCCTTCCCCTCGTGCATTCAGAGCCGAGGCTGTGGCTGAGCTAACAACACTCTTTGGAACGGCATTTTCAAAATCCAGGCTTGGATTTTTTTGAAACCTACCTTCAGCTGTGCCCGAGATCCCATCAGCTTTGAAGTTGCTTGTGCTTTTCTTCCGGCGGTGCTTCTTTCTGTTGGCGTGGGGGGAAGGAGGGGGGTCCAGTTTGGGGCTGGTGGTACTGGATATACTGG
Source organism: Aleadryas rufinucha (assembly GCA_013397815.1). Classification (NCBI taxonomy): domain Eukaryota; kingdom Metazoa; phylum Chordata; class Aves; order Passeriformes; genus Aleadryas; species Aleadryas rufinucha. The sequence continues at coordinate 94,114 of VZTH01005246.1, forward strand.
GGCTGGAACACACTGAATCTCCCAGGCCGGTGTCTGCAGTTGGGTGGGGGGGAAAAAAAGGGAAGAAAAATAAAAATGCTGGGAGACTGAAATGAGTTGATTGTTAGAAGCCAAGCTCTAACCCCTGGCTGTTCGCAGGTACGTTCTTGAGCTCATCCGGGAGATTCTCCAAACAATATCCATTATTTTTTTCAAAAAGGTACCAAAAAAGCCCAACTTGGCTGAAGTGCTTATGCAAGTCCTGTTAGATGAACAGGATTCAGCATCAATTTTAGGAGCAGGCCAGCTGGAATGCACAAAAACAATGGGAAAATACTTTATTGCTTCCAATTGCTCCTTCCTCCAAAGATCTTGCCTAGCCTCAAATTCACTCGTGTAACACTGGGACATTTTAACAGATAATGGAACAGAGATATCCCTGCATCCTCTGGATGTTCTCTGCTGTCATTAATATCAGACAGACACACACTGAAAAGGAGGTGATGGCAATAAAGGTGGGAAAACAAGGTAAGTAATGTACACTTGGTAGAGGTGGTAACTGTGTCATAAAGAGTCACTTCCCACCTGCTGCCAAGGAAAAGAAATAATCCCACGTTACTCTGTTCAGTTTCCTCCTTTATTAACTCCAACAATTTTAAGAACTGGGTCCTTCCACATAGTAAATACTCAAGTAACCTTAATCCAGGATTTCCCCCCAAGGTTGGTAATAAGATTTTTGTTTAATTACTAGCTTGGTTTGGATTTTAATTATAAAATTCCACATAAAACCTACACTTTAAGGAAAGTGCTTGCTATTATGGAAAGTGAAGCCATTTCCAGAACCTTACTTAAACACCACATTGTACTTCAGTGCAGTATCAGGACTGCACTTATGTGCCATATCCTTAAAATCTCCTAGACAGATATTCAGCAAATACATTCCCACGACTGCCTTTTGGGGTTAAATACTTGACGATTGGTTTCAGAATAGCAGACATGGGGAAAAGAATAAAAATCCTTAATATAAAGCTTAAGTGTAATAACAGGAACACATACAAGTTTAACTAATATGTCAGAAAAATATTTAAAAAACGGCTCTTGATTTTTTTTGCATAGTTAAATTCCCACACAACTGCCTATTTGACAAAACCCAACCTGTTTTGGTTTCTTTCCCTTCCTAATAAAGTTTATTTACTAATTACCCCCTAAGCACAGTTGTGCTCTAAGTTATTAGTGGGGGATAAATTATGTAGCTAATTGCCTGGCAAGAGAGACCAAATCAAACATTCATCTTTATATCAAGGATTTCTGTTCTTTTCCCTACATTCACTAGCTTGAAACCAGTTCCCAAGAATTTAACCCCAAAAGGGAATAATGGGAATGTATTTACTCTGTATCAGTGTAGGAGATTTTAAGGATTTGACCCATAACTGGTGCAAGTGGCTCTCCTGGCAGAGTCTGCTGTCTGTCCAGGGGAGGAGGAAGGCAAATCCAGGTGAGAATCCTGGTGGGAATCCTCTTGGCCAAGGGGACACAGATCCCTTTGGATCCATGACACAGAAAGAAGATGGCAGAAGAAGGTGCCAGAAACACAAAGGCATGAGCACAGATGCAGTGGGGTTACTGCCAACCCCAAATATTGACCTCCAGCTTGATTCTTGAGGTTTCCTGTGTTGATACTTCAAAAGAAGGGGAAAAGCCCAGGTTGCTCAGAGAAGCTGTGGCTGCCCCTGGATCCCCGGAAGTGCCCAAGGCCAGGCTGGACAGGGCTTGGAGCAACCTGGGATAGTGGAAGGAACATAGTCCCTGCCTGTGGTTACAACTATTTGGTGTTTAATGTTCCTTCCAACCCAAACCTTTCTGGGATCCTATGATTCCAAATGCTTCACTTTCCCCCCTTCATTCCCAGCTTGCACTTTAGAAACAATTAAACCCATCTGTGTTCATCACCTCATGCGCCTGCAGCATCAACCACCACGCCCTGGAGCCATCAAACGGTGAAGAACCCACACAATCCTGAGGCAACAGCACAGAACACATCCTGTTAAAAAACATCAGGGTAGATCCACACGCTGGTGGCAGCTCTGTCTAATTTCGAGGCCGTAAATCCCCCCAACAAAACCTGCTCGTGAGCTCTGAAAAATGAGGGACGTCCGGGGTTTGATGCCTGGCGTCGGAGAGCTGAAGAATTAACCTCCCATGGTAAATCCTCACCGTCCCCAGCCCCTTCCAGGTAATAACCTGCTGTCCTTGGGTCAAACCGCTCTCAAGTGGGAGCCTGGAGCTTTCCCTCCCCCTCAACCAGCAAGGCAACGTTGATCCCTCGTAAACGGAGCCGAGCCGATATTGTCGGCGCGTTACTGCCCCGGATTCCCGGTTTCCGAGCCCACCCTTTGAAGATGGGAGTTATTTAACATTCCCCTGGTTTAAAATATGAGCAATCAAAAGGCGCTGGGCTTCCACGCTGTGCTCTCCCATTTCCCACTCCTTCTCTTGCCTGACAAGGTATTCTTCAAATTGAAAAGAGGGCTCCTGAAAGCCCGGGCTTCGGGAAACTGTAAATGAGTTCAGGCTTCAGCCCGCTGAATGCAATTTCATCCTCCTGACTGAATACAAATAATGCATTTTATTTGGTATCAATTACCACGCCTGAGAACAGACGACCACTGCCGGCACTATTAAATACATTCAAAAAAAAAAGGAGGGGAAAAAAAGGCAAGGAAAAAGGCACGGCAAATTAAAAAAGCAAGCGCCTCATTACTCCCCATCTCAACCAGCTTTGACAGAGGCACTGGAACTCATAAGCCGCGTTCCACTGGGCTGGGATGGGCTGTTTTCCAGCCATCCCGCACGTTCAATGTCAGCCATTAGTTCTTCCCAATCGGGCATCAATGTTCAACACACACCCGAAAAAATATATAATACTGGTAATAATAATAACAATCTGAAGCCTCTCCGAGCTTCAATACTTGAAGTATGAGTCAAAGCAGCAGTTTCACTTTTCACTCGGGAAGCTGACAAGCATGACTAGAGGGGGAATAAAATAACATTCAGTTCGCATAAATATCAAGCGGGCTGCTTGAGACTGATGGGCCAGGAATGTATTCTTAGCCATCATTCTGGCAGACAGGCCCAAGGACACTCATAACTTATTTTACAATCATTTAGTTTCAGCTCAAGTGGAAAACGTGACAACTTATCTCTGCTGACAAGATGCCATATCGAACCTTACAATTAACTCTCCCCCGATTATCTGCCCAGCCCATCATTAGCTCTGCGGCTCTTGATGGACTGAACGGGCACAGCTTCCCTTGATGATGGTCACGGCTCCATTACACGACACTAAGGACAAAACTCTCCCCTTGCCACGTAGCTGGGCTTGTCCTGACCGGCACATCCTCGTTTTTGCAACCGTTTCCAAGTGATGTGCAGCAAAACGCTGCTGAGAAATGTCTTCTCCCCCAAAACGGAGCATCCTTGTGTTTCAGCCCACGCCTGCTGCTGCCTGTGACCTACAGCAGTGAGCCAGAGATGCCCATGGCCTCTCCCAGCAGCCAGGAGCTTTCCTCCCTGCCCTCCATCCCCCCCAGTGCAGTTACTGACTCCTTCAGCTGGAAGGGAGAGCTGACACAGCCACATCACAGAATCGTTTGGCTTGGAAGGGACCTTAACCCCCAGCTCCTGCCATGGGACATCTTCCACTATCCCAGGTTGCTCCAAACCCTGTCCAACCTGGCCTGCAACACTTCCAGGGTCGTGGCATACCTGTATAAGTATGTGCAATATCTCACTCCATGCCCAAAAGCAACAAGTGACACTTGGTGACTGGACACCCCTCATGTTCTGAAGAGATGGGACATAAAAACCCCACTGCTCTGCTCTTCACACAGTAATTTTTCTCTACAGGTGCAGGACACGTAGAATAAGACAGAGATCCTTCTGATTGTGCAAGTCCAACGCTCATTTGCTAGAATTTACCAAACAAAACAAAAAAGCCAACGCAGCTTTTACTCCACAAAGAAGTCCCAGGTCTGCCTCTCTCCAAGATTCATTTTGCAATTATGGTCATGAGAGAAATTCCTTTCAAGCATGACAAACTGTGGTAGAAGAAAGGAGGGGTGGAACAGAAGAAACACTTTGTCTACAACTACAACCCAGAGTTAAGAGACAGAACATGAAATGAAAACCTATCCTCAGAAGAGTCTCAAGGGCTGTGCTGTTGTACTGGGCTTTATTTGCTGTTTGATACAATTTGATATCATCTCCCAGTGTTACACGTATTTTGTGAAAGGTAACTTTCCAGCCAGTTCCCACTTCCTGTCTTTTATTGTTTTGTTGTTTGGAAGCTGCCTGTGCTCAACAAATGGATCTCAGAGACAACTCCATTCCTGCCCCCTAAGGACATTGTGAGTGTCCTCCTGGATTTGAAAAGGGTAGGAAATTAACAGAATCATGATTGAATCACAGAATTGGAAGTGACCCAGTAGATCATCCCATCCCATCCCCTGCCATGGGAAGGGACACCTTCCACTATCCCAGGCTGCTTCAAGCCCTGTCCAACCTGGCCTTGGACACTTCCAGGGATCCAGAGACAGCCACAGCTTCTCTGGGCACCCTGTGCCAGGGCCTCCCCCCACTCCCAGAAAACAATTCCTTCCCAATATCCCATCTATCCCTGCCCTCTGGCACTGGGAAGCCATTCCCTGTGTCCTGTCCCTCTATTCCTTGTCCCCAGTCCCTCTCCAGCTCTCCTGGAAGGGGCTCTGACGTCTCCCCGGTGCCTTCTCTTCTCCAGGTAAGCCCCCCCAGCTCTGGGCTGTCTGAAATTCAATCCAAACCCAGACTGTGCTTCCCGGTGCCCCTAGAACAGAAAAACAACTAATTTGCATCCCGAATTCCCAAGCCCCTGCACCAAACCTGTCCGAGACACGACTTCTTCAGCACCTGCAGCACCCGTTGCAGCAGAGGTGCAGGAGATGCCAGCACAGGAACCAAGGAGGCCAAGGAAATGAGGGAAAATAAGCCAGTATGAGCATCCCAGGCCAGGGTAAAGGAGCTGGGGGTGGAAAAAGCAGGAAAAGAGGCAACGTGTGAGGTACGGGAATAGCACAGCACAAAGGCTGGGACACAAAAGTCCAAGAGCGGAGCTTCGTCGTTGGCCCACGGCTCCTATTCTCTCTGTCACACACACAACCCTCTCTCCTGTGTAACCATCTGCAGCGCAACCAAGGATATTCTGACCCCTTCTATCTTCGTGTCTTTTGATTTATTTCATATTTTTGTCAAATCACCTATTTACAAAAACTTGAAACAAACTCAACAGGTGACGCTATTCTCCACAGACCAAAGTCGAGCTTGATCTGGTTTACATTTTTCTTGCATCTTCTTGTTAAAATTTTCCAACAGGCTTTCAAAGTGAAATTAGACTTTTTTGTCAAGCCCAGCTCCCCAACACGGCCTTATTCTCAAGTGGCTGGAGATTGATTAATTTGGGTTTTTGATTTGCCGAAGTGACAAGAAGTCAGACGTTACAAAAGCGGGAACGGTGAATGGGATCAATTAAAGAGCAGAAGCAGCAACACAATTAATAGCACCAGGTTCAAGAGGAGAAAGAAAGCGCTGATGACGAAAACAACAGCAACAGCTCTGCCTGCAGCAGGAATCTTTGCTGCGACCCAAGGAAGGCTGAATCCAAAGAGGGTGTTTCAGAACTTTCACTATGCCATTAGTGCTGAAATGAAATAAGGCAAAGATGTCGGTAGCTGGTGGACTGAATAATAAAAAAATAGCTGGACACTTTCATCTTCCACACGTGTGTTTTAAATAAAGGTGAGAAAAGCAATCCTTTTATTTAAACAGGGGAAGCAAAAGACTATAACTATCTGTAGTTTGTATTTCAGACCCATTTCTCCGAGCTGAGATTTTTCTGGCTGTGAAATCCACTGCTCTCCAGCTTCCCTTTACAGCTATTACCATAAATGTTCTATCAAGTTCTTTATCTTCCTCCTCTGCCTCAGACCGAAGTTAAAGGGATGCTGCAATCGCACAGCGACTGCGGAAGGCTGGAGTCAGGCACAGATGTACAGGACTGACATTAAAATCCTGTCAGAACTGCAGCTTGGCACAAGCCTGTGGATGTAATAAACACCTGGGAGCGGGGGAGAAGGGGTGGCACGAGATTACAGCCTCCAGGATGAAAAAAAAGGCAAATATTTGTCAAGCACAGAGAGCTCACACCTTTGGGAGGAATTAGGTGCATCTGGTCATCGCTGAGCTGAGCTCAGCTCGGACACCCAAGCTATGGAGGGCTTAAATTAACCTGCTGCACTGAAGGAAATTAAACGGAGCTCTGAGCAGAACTGGGGGATGGAGATCAAAGAGCCTTGGGAGTCTTCCCTTTCCACATCCACATCCAGCATCTCCCATTTTTGCAGCCTTGTGCCCAGAGCCTGCAAATCTCAAAGCTGTCCTGTCATCCTCAGGAAGCCCCACTGAACGACTCCTTTCCTCTAAGAGCAATTGCAATTAAATAAGGAAAACAAAGCTTCCTTCTTGACAAAAAAAGAGGGACCTCCCTGCTTTTGGAGGGCCTGGCTCTTGCTTTGTGGCCACACCTCAAGCGACCAGACCTCGGGGCATGTTTGGCCTGAGGGCATCACTTCCACCTCCTGACAAGAGAGGGACATCACCCACAGCCTTGGGAGAGAAAATCAGTCTCAAGATGGTCAGGCACAGACATTGGAAGGTTTCAATAATTTTGGAAAGACCCTCATTACCACCTCCCTTATCTAAAGGGAAGACAAGTCACCTCCAGCTCATTCCCTACCAATGAGCGATGCTGGGCCATCAAAAAGGAAGCACGAGAGCAGAAAAGCTACAATAGTGCTTAAAAAATCCCCACAAAAGCATATTTTCCCTCCTAAGGAGCAGTACATTACAGTGCTGGCAAAACAGCGTCCTGCTCCCTGGAACTTGAAGGATTGCTGGGAAGAAAAGAAGCTCCCTTTCAAAGGAACCTTCTCATATCCAGGAGGAATTCACCAGCTGGCACAAGGAGAGGACACATCCATCTCTCCACGATTCTCTCCTGTGTTGCCAGGATGGTGACAAACAAAGCAAAGACTGTGCTTTAGAGGACCTGCAACCTCAGAACACGAACTGGGAATGAGATCCTAATCCTCCTGCACACATCTTGCCTGCAGCAGGTTTAGGTCAGGGGCAGGGATGATACAAACTAGTCCCCGAGTGAGCAGGGTTTGTTAATTTATCTCATCCCCCGTCACAGACGCATCTCCACGCTCCCCTCCTCTCACTGGATGTGAACATGCCCTGTGGAAAGATCAAGCCTGACAAGTTGTTTGAACACATAAGGACAACAAACCAGGAGAGAGCTGCAAGTCTGGGGTGCTGCAGGATGCCACCACATCCCAAGGCAAACTAACTTGGTGGCTCCTGCTGCACAGACCTACAGTCGAGATGTACAGGGAATTCTCTAATTCTTCTGGCAGAACGTTTTCACTGGGCAGCAGCAGCCCTGTGAGCCTCACGTGGTGTCACCCTGAACTGCTCCCAGCTGGGTGGACAATGCTGTGGGCATCGTTGTTTCCCCTGGCCATCAACTGTGATGTGCGACAGAGAGGTGAAAAGTAGTACAAAAGGCAGAAATTACGAGGTTTATTGCAGGTAACTCATTCGTTTCAGGGAATTTGTTCCCTCCCCACGAGGGAGAAAGGAGATGGATGCTCCTTTTGAAGACAAACCTCAGGGCAGAACCTCCTGGTTCAATTCCAAGCCACGTGTCGCTCTGTCTGGACCAGTTTGGGTAGGGCTCGGAACAGCCTGGTCTAGTGGGAGGTTGGAACAGGATAGTGTTTAAGGCCCTTCCAAAAATCATTCTGTGATTCCATGGTTCACTCTGTGACTGGTTTCTATCTCCCCCTTTTGAAGCCAGGTAGATCATCAGACACCTCAAGAACAGCTGCCAACTGCAGCACCCTGGACATGGCAAATCCACCGGGACTATCCCAAGGAATGGTGATGTGGGAACAAAGAGACACTTGGAGCACACTTAACACATCTTGAGTGAACAAGCTCCATCACAGTCAGGTACACACAAATATATGGCAAATCCTATTTTAGATCAAAATGAGATGCATAATAATTCACCTGAATTACACAGAGAGCTCCACCCTGATCTAACCATCAGCATTGTCTTCTCATTGCATTAAAAAAATCCTCATTTAACAACATTTTGCTTTGAAATAGAGCCTGCAGGTCACCAGGCACTTGGGAAATAATGAATCCATGGCTTACTGAATCACTTCCTACTAAAATATTTACCTTGTGTTTCAAGATAGGCAAAGTAAGACAGAGAGGAAGAACTGACTCTCTTCAAAGAGATGCTCAGAGCCAGAAAGATGTCTCGTCTCTACTCCTGTACTTTAACCTTCCGTCTGTATAACCTGTGGATAACTTCAAGCTTCAAACCCACTCTGTGGTAATTGAGAAGAGGTTAGGAAACTCTCCACTGTCAGTCCACGAGACTTCAGTGACAAGCCCTGATATCAGTGTTGTGGAGGAAGAAAAAGAACCAAAAAAACAAGAGACTTTCACGATTAACATTTTCCAATTAAAGCTGAATAATTGCTGTACAGCAAATTGGCTGTTAATTGCATCACGCTAGGCAGGAAAAAGCTCAGGCTTTCCTGGTAATGTATGCCACGAGCAGAGGTGTCAGAAAGGAAAAGAAATAATGGAAGCAACACCAAGACTGTTCTTAATCAAAGGCAAAATCAAACATTTTCCTATTGCAGAGCCCCAGAGCTGAAAAGCAAAGCTCTTAAAACACAAAGCTCTGTCTTTTGGAGGTGTCAGGTGGCGAAACTGCCATCGACAAACTTTTCTTTTTTAATTTTCAAGTTTAATCAAGCCCTTTTTCGAGTTCCTGGATAAATAAGTCGGGGCCCTTCTTGTGCTCATCAGAGAAGCCCCTGGTGCACTGGATACTCGTCACAGCCCCAGCCTGTGGGTGGCACAGCCACGGCTGCATGAAGGGATGACATCAACTGTGACAAATGAAGGGCCCGGGGACTTGAAAGGGGAAGCTCTCCCACCTGCAGGAAGGGAAGGTTTGGGCTCCATGCCCCAGCTGGCCCCCAACAATCCCCAGGCTGTGGCCAGGGCCCGGCACAGAGGCTCCTTTGAAGTGTTGGGTTCCATAGGTAAGGAATACACAACATCCCTGCAGATCTGGGATCTGGGCTGGGGAGAAACCGAGCCTGCCAACAGCCACGCTTGATGGGGCAACTGCTCTGCTGTTAATTGGAACAGAAACTTCATTAAGGCCCAGAAGGAATAAAAGCACCGGGTGTGTTGCCTGCACACTCTTCCTCCAGACCCTACAAAACAAAGCACTGCCCTCTCGGCCATATATTAAACAAGAATGTAACTATTACAGGCATCTACTGGAACTTCTGGAGTGTGGATGTGCAAAGAAATCCTCAAATCAGGAATTGCTCCCATGGTAGCTACACATTAACAGTTTGCTTTCTCAATTTTGCATTTAAACCTTTACTAAACTTTCAATAAATTTAGCATTTATATTATTAGGTAAACTTAGATTATTTAAATTGAGATTAAAAGATTAAGAAAAAATAAAAGTGGACTCATTTGAGAAGCTTATTTATTTCCCTCCTTAAGTCTTCCTTATAAAGTCTTTAAATATGGAATGCACTGGGCTTATGAAATTTGTAAGCCACACTACTTGAACCAAAGAGTTTATAAAATGTCACATTCTGCGCTTGCAGTATTATGTCTTTGCTCTGTGTTTACTTGAGAGTGTGTCTCTCGATTTATAATGTTCTCTGCAAACATGATTTTATTTTCAAAGTCCATAAACTCCTGCAGGATGTTGTGTGAATCCAGCTCTTGGATTTAATTCCTTGCAATTACTTCAAACATTTCGGATTAAAGGAACCTTAAACTGCCAACATCCAAAATAAAAACCTTTAAAAATTCAACTCTTCTATATACAAATGAGAGTGCAGGACGGCCTCCTTGATGAAGAATTCCCCTTGTCCAGGGGTGTGAGCATCTTCAATATTAACCCTTACATTAAAAGGTTTCTATGTAATGATTCCAAATAATGGTTCTAATGTAGAACCAGAGAAGGGAACACATTTTGCAGACTTCTAAGAGCTGTATCTGTCAAATGTTTGAGCTACACAGAACCATGGGGGTATCCAGCTTCCTTCTCTGAGAAGCTCTGACTTTTGGAAAGTGTTTCCTGGACAGGAACTTGAAGAGCTGATGAAGACAACATTCCCTCTCCTCACTGTTCTGGCAGCTTAAAGCTTCAACTCCAATAGTAAAAATAAAGTGCTTTGGCTCGAGGGTTTTCTTCTTCCTTTTTCTCCTGAATGGGGATAACAGAGAAGGTGTGACAACCAAGCCCAGCTACAGGCAGAAAAAGCCCTGATTTACTGAACACTGCCAGACAATCAAATCAGATTAATCAACATCAGTAACCAGGAAAAAAAAAATCACCTTTTTTCCCTATTAGAAAGAACGTGCCACTTGCATTTTTACTTCAGTGTAAATCCCAAGCCGAACTAAATGCAAAATATGTATTTAAGCATCCATAAGTAAATGCTGGGAAAACCCAGAGCTTTATAGTTCAGTCAAAAAGTTAATTTAGCCCCAGGAACAATTTACTGACAGACATTTGGCACTCCAGGCTGTGAGCAACACTAAAATGGGCATCAGGTTGCCACTGTCAATTACCTGAGGATGCAAACTCACATTTCTTGGAATCAAGAGCAGGATTCAATTGCTGAATGCAACAATTCTTTGTGTTTTAATCAGGGGGAGAGCAGAAAGAAGAGGATCTTCAAGAAGAAAAGCAAATGGAGAACTGCAAAAATGTAGTTCAGGATTTAAACAGCAGCACCAGATAAATACAGAAGTAGCTGAAACTCAGCCAAGCTGTGCAGAAATGCCCATGGACCCGACGTCCTCCTTAAACCAACATCCTGGCAGAGTTTAAACCTCAGAGGGTTCTTGGTGCCACCACAGACACAAAGTAAAGAGCTGCCTTCAGATCTTTCATCCTTTTAACTCACATCTCTGCTGGGTACAAGCCCCAGTGGGACCAGATGGCAACAGCTCATCTCCAGTTTGGTGTGCACTGGGCTGCCACCCACGGCCTGGAGGGGCAGGAGAAAGGCCCAGATCCACAGGGTAATTTAGGCTGGAAAAGCCCTCTGAGAGCCTTGGGTCCAGCCCCTAACCCCCCACTAAAACATGTTCCTAAGTACCACACAGTTTATAATACTTTTTAAGCTCAACTTAATGGGAACTTTGGGATGGTGACCCCAAAGTTCCCATTAAGCTGAGATTCCTATGGTCTACAGAACAGAAGGGGTGAGCACTGGGTCCTGCAGCTTCCAGAGGCTAACACATTCCTAAAAACCCCAGGCAGAGAGCATCAGCTGGATTAATGCTCTGAACTCCTTTCCAGAGCCCTTATTTATCACCATTGCCCTCCAGGCCTTACATTACTTTGGGGAACCACAGGTTGCAAACAGACATCATCCCCTGCCTGGATTAAAATCAGTTTGAAATCTCAAGTCCTGCAGGATCAGCAAGTCCAAAAAAAAAACCAGTTTCCTATTACATATTCATTGTTACAGAGAATTTTTTAACAGAAATTTCTGGTTGACTGGGCAATTTCAGGTAAGAGCTTGTCAAGAATGTCAAGTAAATTTAAATCCTGGAAGTTTCTCAGTACACAGCCTCATGCTAAAAGGGGATGGTTTTCCAGAAATTGCTAAAAAGTAGCACTTTATAACCTGAGTTTCCTCCAGGTATGTAGAGAAAGCAAAGGCAATAGGAAGCTGTTGTTAGCAGAGTTTACCCTGCTGAACTGACATCGTTTCCCTCTGGAAATATTTTACCAAAAGCAATCTGTGGATCACAAAAAGGTATGAAAAATAGGAGAATGTTCCCTTTCCCTTCCTACGTAAGATAATGCAAACTATGTGCACATATTACACATGGTGAATTTTATTATATTAAGGAATAAGAACTACAGAAAACCCCAGAGTAGCTCTAAAGCAGCTAGAAAAAAAGGAGAAAATAAATCTACATTTGCTTTTCAGTCACAATTTCCATATTCAAAAAGGAGGACAAAGCTCTTCCAAGCTAAGCTACCTGTATGCACTGACCACAAATAATTCTGGAATTCTATAAATCTATTTGAAATTATATAACAGATCCTGGTCAAGAACTTGCCTATGGAATTCCAACAGCTCTAAAAGGCGTTTTCCGATTCACTCTCTGATGTCAGATGCAAGTGGAACCATTTCCTTTCCCAAGGCAGAGCAGAAGCTTCCATCATTTAATCATTCCCAGCACTTAGGATCAGACAAGAAAGGCAAGTTGCAAGGTCTGCATTAATATCAACACTCCAGCGACCTCTCACACCCCATGGCACAGTGAGAACTCAATTTCACATTAATAAACCCTAACACCAAACTGTTAGAAACTCAGAAGACACCAGGTATTACAACTTCCATAAATTACAGGCGAGCTCAAATGGCCCGTACAAGCAATTGTACAGTGATAAAGCCTAAGTGGATGATATTTAAACAGATATTTGATTTATGGCAGGATTTTACATCATGCTGCAATTCAAATGACAATTTACAAGTCCAGAGACGAGAAATCCCTGTCCCATGCAAACTGCTCCTCTGTCAGAGGAGCTGAATGCTGCATCCTTCAGGAAGGAATCCTTCCCTCTGAGGGCCTCAGGGCACAGAAGCCAAATGATAAAACAGGACATGTAAAAAGGGAATGAACCAAGCTACTGCTTCATCTCCAGGTAGGAAATTACATCCTTGGTCTTCTCAGAGTGAAGTCTGACAAATCTCACTTCTGCAAGGCAGCTGCCTGCGGTTCCTGGCACCACAAAAACCTCTGATTGGCAAATTTGAGGGTCTGTCTGTCAAGCTCTTCAGACATGCACAGACTGTGAAGACTGGAGAATAGACAGACCCATTGCTTTAGTGGCACCAGCACCACTAAAATCATGGAATTGGAAAGGTTGGAAAAGCCCTCCAGGGCCATTGAGTCCAGCCTGTGACTGTCACCCAGCCCAGGGCACTGAGTGCCATGTCCAGGCATTCCTGGAACACCTCCAGGGATGGGGACTCTCAAAACTCCCCGGGCAGTTCCAAGGCCTGACCACCTTTTCCATGAAGAAATTCCTCCTGATGTCCACCCTGAGCCTGCCCTGGCCCAGCCTGAGGCCATTCCCTCTCCTCCTGTCCCTGTTCCCTGGGAGCAGAGCCTGACACCTCCCGGATGCCCCCTCCTATCAGGGAGTTGTGCAGAGCCTCTTTTTCTCCAGGCTGAGCCCCTTTCCCAGTTCCCTCAGCCATTCCTGGGGCTCCAGACCCTTCCCCAGCTCTGTTTTCTTCTCTAGACTAATTATTAACCATCATAAAAAACCTGCATTTTGGACTCAAATCGGAGATGCCTCAGGAGAGTCCTCCTGGGCAGCTCTTCCCTGAAGCCTCAGAACAGTCCTATTAAGAAAATACGCAGAAAAAGTGGCCTCGAGTTGTGCCAGGGGAGGTTCAGACTGGATATCAGGAAAATTTCCTCGCTGAAACGGTGGTCAGGCACTGGCACAGGGTGCCCAGGGAAGTGGTGGAGTCCCCATCCCTGGAAGTGTTCAAAAAACACATGGGTGTGGCACCTACGGATTAGTGGTGGGCTTGGCAGTGCTGGGTTAAGGGTTGGACTTGATGATATGAAAGGGCTTTTCCAACTGTAAAAATGTTGTGATTTTAGGAAAATAAGAGCTGGATTTGCAGAGGAGGAATTGTGGGATGCACAATCCAGAACACACCCCAACAGAGCACAAATGGCTCCCCTGAGACCAGAAACCCTCCTGCTCCCCAGCAATGAGGACCTACACATAATTCTGGGTGACAAAAAAAAAATATCCATCAAGGAGAAGATTTATCAGAGGAAAAAACATCGCAGGCTTCCAGTGGGATCCAGAAAAAGCTCTTGGCCAATAGCTGGAGCAGCAGTAATTGTTCCAAATCTATCAATAAAGCTGAGCTGCTCCTTCATTGACTGCAAACACCAATTTCTTTCATGGGGGATTATAAGTTGATGTTCATGGTCTCTCTACCACCATTAGGGTGATAAACAGTTGAAACTACATCAGGATCTGACACGCAGATCAATTCTGGGTCCATAAAGAATCTACACAAGAGGTTCCTGGACAGGGATTTACTGCCCCCAGTTTTTATTCTCTCTCGCTGCTAAAATTACTTCTGTCAAGCACTTACAAGAGTACGGAGGAGAAGGGG